>PVHX01006753.1:0-80283 GCA_004024805.1 Geosciurus inauris
CAGATTTCTGCTTACACTTGATTTCAGAGCTATATTCTCCAGCTGGTTCTCACTCCATCTTTGCCTATCCATATTGATGCTGTGTCTAGCATCTTGTTGTAAATACTGTACAATGATTTTTGTAAATAGCTATGGCCCGTGCCCACAGTGGAGAGCAAGTCTTTCAGGTCAGCACATTAAAGATCAGTTTGCTCATTGAAAAAAAAAAAAAGAAGAAGGGTCTTGAGTACCAGGCAGAGGAATGTGGGTTTACTTCTGTAGGGAACCTGGGAGGTTCTTGAGCAGAGGAAGAATGTGAACAGATTCCTGGTTTGGATGCAGCTGAAAGAATGAGTTTGGTGGGGGAAAAGTTGCAATGCAGGCACCTGCAGCAGTGGGCAGGGGGAGGGATGCAGCCCAGGAAGAACAGACAGGACTTGGTTCTATTTGGGGGTGAAGGAGAGGAAGGAATCTGGGAGCTCTTTAGTCCTCAGTGCTGGTGCTTCCTGTGGAGTGTGGGTAGGCACTGTGTAGGCAGCTGCTGTGAGGTTGTCCTGTGGGCTGCGGTGGCCCTTGTAAGGCAGGAAGTGGTGCCTGCCAAGGGTGCCTTTGTGAATGGAGCTTGGAGGGCTGCTGACTCAGCAGGCGGCAAGGCTTTGAGGCCACCAGATTTTGGACCGGAAGTGTCTGGAAAGGAAGCCACTGCTCAGGGCTTCCCCACTGTGGGTGGCTGGGGCTGGCCAGGATGCACCCGGCTTAGCAGAGGGACTCCCTCAGCCCAGCTGCTGGAGGTGGGGAGAGTTTGGCTGGAATTGGAAGAGTTGAGCCTGGGCGTCTGTGACTGGAATGGATGCTCTGGCTCTCGGTGAGGTTTGCTGCGTGGACAGGCAGAGAGGTAGCAGGGCTGGACTTGGCACTGTTATTTGACTATTGACATGATATTAACAAATTCATTTATCTGGTCTCAAATTTGTTTTTTTCTTTGGCAAAATACAATGAAGTCATGCAGGCTATCTGCCAGGGTCGTTCGGAGATGTGAACTATTCACATTCTTGCTGATCGAGATTGGTTGGTATGGATAGACATTGTTTACGTGGCTTGAGCCATCAAAGCAGCAGCTATGGGACACAGGGAAGAGGCGTGTGCAGCCTGCCTGAATTGGGCACCTTGGGGGAGACCAGAATGGAAGCAGGGTTGTACCCGTGATGTCTAGGACCCCCCTGCCCCAGGCCTGATTTGTGGCCGTAGATCCACCTCCTTACTCAGTCCTGACTTCAGCCTTAGGGGTCACCCCCACTCCTGGCCTCTTTCCTTTCTGATTGGTCGTGGTGACTCAGTACACACGTGTTTACCCGACAAATGTCTCTGAAGCCCCGCACTCATACACCCAGCTACCTCCTGCAAAATCCCACTAGCTTCACACGCCCTTTACTGAACCCTTCCAAGTTCTTTGCCTTAGAGAATGCCCCTCCTGGTCATTGGTGCTCGCAGCCAACCATGGACGCCTTTCTGCTCCCATTCTCACTCCCCACAACCTCCAAAGCAGTCCCTTTTACCCAGAACTGCTTTGTCATTTCGGTCCTGGTCCCCTTGATTATTCTGCAGTTGCTGTCAGGTTAAACTTGATGAAGCTCAGCCCTGACCATGCCATTCCCACTCTTCAAGAACCTTCGGTGGCTCCCAGCTGCCTTCAAGATATGGTGCACACCCAGGGCTGATCCCTGAGTCTGGCTGCAGTCTGAGCTTCTACTGTCCCCAGCAGTTCTTGTCTTGAGCCAAGGTGATCTGTGCACAGCCTTGACCCTTGCCTTTCTTGCTGTCTGGTTGCCTTCTCACATTTGGATGTCCACATCTCAGGGCTGAAATAGTGGAAGCCAGCTGCCCCCCCTGCCCACCTGTCCTGGTCCAGCCTCCTCACGGACTTCCTCCTGCAGCATCTCATCAGGCTCCCTCAGCCAGGAGTCCCATGGGTGTGGGCAGTTGCAGCCTTCTTCCAAGCTAGTCCTGGGAGCTGAGAAGAAAGGGCCTGGGGAGGACCTTTGCAGACAAAGGCCTCACTTCCTCTTCTTCACAGGCAGGGGCAGGGCAGCCTTCCACCACGGAGAGCCCAGCTGTCGACTGCCTCACAGGAAGATGCTGCACAGACCGGTCAGCCCTGGCATGGGTGTACATGTGGGCACAGCCCTGGGAGTACTATGCTTCTGCCTCACAGGTGAGGGGAGGATCAGCCATCATGGTAGTGGGTGTGAGGGTACTCACTCCCACCTGGGCTCCTGCTAAGCTGGTCTAGGAGGGTCACACTCATTTCTACCTCTTGGGATCCAGGAGGCAACCTCCTTTATCTTTCTTAGTATCTACTGCCTTGTCTGTAGAATGGGAATGTGAGCACTGAGCACTGATGCAGTGATAGTGCAGTTTCCTGAACACACTGCGTGCTCCCTCCTCAGGACCTTTGCACGTACTGTTTCATCTGCCTAGAACTTTCTTCCCTAGACACCAGCATGACTCCATCACTTATTTCATTCAAGTCTTTGCTCAAATGAAACCACCTCTGCAAGCTTTCCCTGGCTACCTTGCTTAAAATAGTATGTTACCCTTTGTCCCTGCCCATCCCCAACCTCACTGCCTTTTTCCAAGCATTCCCTTTCACTTGACTGTACTGTATGTTTACTTGCTTATTGGCAGCAGCTGCCCTGCTCAAAGAGCAGGGTCTATCCCCAGGGTCAGGATGAGGGCCTGACACATAGTAGGCGCTCAGTAACCATATTGAAGAAATGATGAGACTCCACACAGTTCTTGGTAAAGAAATGGCTGCCTCCATGGAGAAACAGTTGTGTGTATAGCGCCATCTTATGGTCACAAGGAGGTGGTGCATGTTTCTACTGTGGCTGGTCTGATTTCTCAAGACAGGGCTTTGACTGACTCCTCAGGGTCTGCTCCACATATCCTTCAGGAGGGGTCTCTGGTCCTTCTGGAAGGGGATGAGAACTTTCTCAAATTCTCATGGGTTTCAGTAAGAGAATCGGAGCTATCTTAAGACCTTTTGAGATCTTCACACACTGCAAAGATTATGTGTGCAATTCACAGTAAAAACACTGTAAAATAAATGATGTTTTCCTAAACCGTCCATGGGTACTGTATTCAGTTAGCTTCATTTCAAGACTGAGCTTCATATATCTTGAGTGTGCCTTCCCAGAGCCCTTGACTAATTCAGTTGTCACTTAAGGAACAGCAGTGCCAGCCTCCCAGAGAAAAGCAGCAGATCCTGCCCAGTCTTCCAGAGCACTGGAGGAGAGCTACAGTGGAGGCAGAGGTGTCTGGGTCGGGAGACTGCAAGGGGAACTCCAAGGGATAGTGGGCAGGAATGGAGCAGAGGACCCTGTCCCTGCCTGGGAGGTCTGGACATGCCCGGGTCCTGCCTCTAGGGCTGGAGTTGACCTATGCTTCCGGGATTCATGCTCCTGTCTTCCCCTCACCCCAACCCATCAGCACACTCTCATGATTTTCCCTCCTGAATCAACTTTGAATCTGGCCAGTTCTCTCCATCTGCCTCCACTCTCCAAAGCCAGGTCCCCACCACTTCTAAACAGGGACCACTGACATCTCTCTTAACTGCTTTTTCCTCTTGCCCTTCTACAATCTATTCTCCCTCTGCAACGGAGCCGGAGTGAATTTTATACCTTTACCTTATTAACCCCCTATGACTTCAATTACAGGTAAAAATAAAACAAACCCTAAATTTCTTATCTGGTCTCTCAAAGTTCTCTGCATCTGGCTCAGACAGGCCCTCCCATCAGGGTACCTTCTGGGTGGTTTCGTTCTGGGTCCTGCCTCAGAGCCTTCTCACCTTGGCTCTTTGTATCTCAGCTTAAAATGGACTCTTTCAAGAGCTTGTGCTTTACCACCACCATATTTAAAGGCATGGCTATTCTTTCTTGTGCAAAAGCTAATCATATTTATTTAGCAAGAGAAGAAAAGAAAAAGCACTTGTGATCCTCTCATCTAGAGAAAAATTGCTATTAACATTTTGGTGTATACCATGTTATGTTCTACTTCCCAGTTTATAAAACTAGTGTGTACTTAGGGAAAATGCAAAAAGCCCACCAGATGGACCTACCAGTGGTGCCCACCTGTAATCCCAGTGACTTCAGAGGCTGAGGCAGGAGGATCCTGAGTTCAAGACCAGCCTGGGAAATTTAGTAAAACTCTGTATCAAAATAAAATATAGCCGGGCATGGTGGCACACGTCTGTAATCCCAGCACTTTGGGAGGCTGAGACAGGAGAATCATGAGTTCAAAGCCAGCCTCAGCAACGGTGAGGTGCTAAGCAACTCAGACCCTGTTTTTAAATAAAACACAAAAAAAAATAGGACTGGGGATGTGGCTCAGTGGTTGAGTACCCCTGAGTTCAATCCCCGGTAACAAAAAAAAAAGAAGAGGGCAGGAAATGCAGCTCAGTGGTAGAGCACCCCTGGGTTCAATCCACTGTACTGCACAAAAACACATAAAATAATACCTGCCAGATTTTTTAAACAGCTACTTTCTTTCCGTACTGGGGGTGAACCCAGGGGCATTTTACCACTGAGTTACATTTTAATTTTATTTTGAGACAAGGTCTTGCTTAATTGCTGAGGCTAGCCTTGAACTTGTGATCTTCCTGCCTCATCCTCCCTAGTCCCTAGGGATTACAGGCATGCGTCACTGCGCCTGGCTACTGCCTTGCTTTCTAATCCATTCTTAGCTTCTTTCCTTCTTTCATACCCTAATCATAAGCCTGTGAGCATTTGTGTGCTAGTTTGTCCCTCTCTCATTAAAATGTAAGCTCTGCAGAATGTGACCTTGGTCTTGTTTTCTGTTGCTTTCCTAATGCATGCATGCACATTGTAGGTACTCACCATATTCCCCCTGACTGGATAAGGAACAAAGGCAACTGGGTCTCAGACCTAAAAGGCAGGGTGAGAGCCTAGGGATAGCTGGGGAGAAAAGGGGGATCAGGGAAGCCCAGAGAATCCCCACCCCTCCTCACCACCCTCCCCTCTACCGTGCCCCCAGGAGCCATGGAGGTCCAGGTCCCTGAAGACCCAGTGGTGGCCCTGGTGGGCACTGATGCCACCCTTCACTGCTCCTTCTCCCCTGAGCCCGGCTTCAGCCTGGCACAGCTTAATGTCATCTGGCAGCTGACAGATACCAAACAGCTGGTGCACAGCTTTGCCCAGGGCAGGGACCAGGGCAGTGCCTATGCCAACTACACCATGCTCTTCCCAACCTGCTGGCACAGAGCAATGCATTCCTGAGGCTGCAGGGCATGCACGTAGCTGACATGGGCAGTTTCACATGCTTGGTGGGCATCTGGGCAGATGAGCACCAGGAGTGGGGTGCCATCCTCTGCCCCACTGCCCCATAACTGATCCCAGGACCCTAGCCCCATTGCTGACCCCTGTGCTCACAGCCACACGTACCCTTGTCCTGCACTGCATCCCCCTACCCCTACTGTGTCCTTGACTCCCTGACCTCTGCCATCCTGCAGCCCCCCACTCAAAACCCAGCATGACCCTGGAGCCCAGCAAGGACTTGCGGCCCGGGGACGTGGTAACCATCACTTGCTTTAGCCACTGGGGCTACCCCGAGGCTGAGGTGTTCTGGCAGGATGGGCAGGGTGCACCCTTGACTGGCAATGTGGTCATGTCGCAGATGGCCAACGAGCAGGGTTTGTTCGATGTATGCAGCGTGCTGAGGGTGGCATGGGGCACTAATGGCGGCACGGGGCACTAATGGCACCTACAGCTGCCTGGTGCGTAACCCGGTGCCACAGCAGGATGCTCACGGCCCATCACTATCACGCCCCATAGCAGCCCCACAGGTTTTTTTGCTTAAATGTTCCTCTGCAGGAGGGGCTTCTGGTCCTCTCTGCAGGGGCTGGAGGATCTACATCTGTTCCCCTCCTGCAATATCCCAGAACAATGAGATGCCTGTCAATAATGAGGAGAAAGCTGAGGGGACCCCAGGTGGGGGCGGGGTGTCCATGATTAGAGGCTTTCTTGACTTTCTTGACTCCAAGGCTGCACAAACTTCAAGACAGAACTGGAGACACATCTGGTCAGCAGGGAGCCTTAGTATAGGAAGGGGAGCAGTCCTGCTTGGGAGGGGAGATTGCTCTGGCTGGAGCCCCTGAGAATCACTCAGCCCCAGACCTGGACCCACCCCCAGGATGAGTCTTGTCAGGCCAAGGCCAACCTATTGGATTCTCAGACTATGGGGACTCCATGTCTGGAAATCCTGTTTGGGGGTCTAAAGAGAAAATGGGGAGATGGAACAGAGATTGGGGGTTGATGGTGGAGGAGGCTGTGGAGGGTTATAGAGTCCCTGCCCCTCCTCACTGCCTACCCTTCCTACCATGTCCTCAGGAGCTGTGGAGGTCCAGGTCCCTGAAGAACCAGTGGTGGCCCTGGTGGGCACAGATGCCACCCTTCACTGCTCCTTTTCGCCTGAGCCCGACTTCAGCCTGGCACAGCTCAATCTCATCTGGCAGCTGACAGATACCAAACAGCTGGTGCACAGCTTTGCCGAGGGCCGGGACCAGGGCAGTGCCTATGCCAACCGCACCATGCTCTTCCCAGACCTGCTGGCACAGGGCAACGCTTCTCTGAGGCTGCAGGGCGTGCGTGTGGCCGATGAGGGCAGCTTTACGTGCTTCGTGAGCATCCGGGACTTTGGCAGCGCTGCCGTCAGCCTGCAGGTGGCAGGTGAGCACCAGGAGTGGGGTGCCATCCTCCTAGTAAGAGGATGCTATCCTCTGCCCCACTGCCCCATAACTGATCCCAGGACCCTAGCCCCATTGCTGACCCCTATGCTCACAGCCACACGTACCCTTGTCCTGCACTGCATCCCCTTACCCTTACTGTGTCCTTGACTCCCTGCTCTCTGCCATCCTGCAGCCCCCTACTCAAAACCCAGCATGACCCTGGAGCCCAGCAAGGACCTGCGGCCCGGGGACATGGTGACCATCACTTGCTCTAGCCACCGGGGCTACCCTGAGGCTGAGGTGTTCTGGCAGGATGGGCAGGGTGCACCCTTGACTGGCAACGTGACCACGTCGCAGATGGCCAACGAGCAGGGTTTGTTCGACGTGCGCAGCGTGCTGAGGGTGGTGCTGGGTGCTAATGGCACCTACAGCTGCCTGGTGCGTAACCCAGTGCTACAGCAGGATGCGCATGGCTCTGTCACCATCACAGGTGAGGAAGCAGGTGTCTGTTGGGGAAGGATGGAGGGAGCAACTACCTCTTTTCTAGACCCTAAACTAGAGTCTCAATAGATTTGGGTGGTTGGAAAAATTTTTTTAAAAAGATCACTCATGGATTTTGGGTGTCTCAAAATCTTCCCAACAAGAAGTCCTTAAGGGACTTGCTTTAATGAACTGATAAAAATAATTTATAATATTTACTCTCTTAAGCATACTTGAGATGGTGCTTATGCTTCTTATGTAGAGGACAAAGTAACTGCCTGGAATCTGGAGGAGTGGGTAGGATTTCTGGGGCAGCCAGAGGGTACACCCAAGGACCTGGTGAGGGTGCTTTCCTATAGGAACTCCTCTGGGTGGTGTGAAGGCATTGCTGAGTCCATGGGCACTTTCTGATTCTGAAGCTCTGAGAGACAGTGGGGCCTCCTCAGGTGGCCAGCCCCCATCATGTAGGTCAGGGTCAGCCCTTCTCTGTGCAGGCCTGGGTTGGATTGGCCAGGACCGTCTCTGCTGCCCCCATGTGGTCAAGCTACTCAACTAGATCCAAGCTGCCTATTGGGTGATCCCTTAATCTCTGGTTTCCTGGTCCCAGTTAGCCCAGGTGTGTACTCTTTGCATCTGGAAGTGCAAAGAGGGCTCAGATCCACTTTCAGGCCAAGAGAGGCAGTCACCATCTGTGACTGGTCCTGAGAGGTCTCCGTCCAGTCCTTTCATAACCTGTTTACTTAAGTCTGACTTCTCAGTTCTTCCATCTGGGCCAACTGAGCTTTCCCAAGGACCTCCCACATCCCTGAGGTCAGGACAGCAGGTCCTGTGTATCTGATTCTTTTTTTCTTTCCATGACTTCTGCTCAACACCCCCACCGCAGCCCACCCAGCTTCTTATCTCCACCGGTCCCCAGTATCTGCATAAACCTCAGAGCTCACTAACTTATTCCTGTCCGGCTTCTCCCCCTGGAATGTGCTGGGCCTTCTATGGCCTTCACTACTTTTTTTTTTTTGGCATAAGGGATCAAACCCAGACGTGCTTAACCACTCAGCCACATCCCCAGCCCTTTTTTATATTTTTATTTAGAGATGGGGTCTTGCTGAGTGGTTCAGGGCCTCACTACTGAGTTGCTGAGGCTGACTTTGAACTCAATCCTCCTGCCTCAGCCTTCCCAGCTGCTGGGATTACAGGTGTGTGTCACTGCACCCAACCATGTGTCCTTCACTTCTGAGGAAACCAGAGCCAATGCCCACCCTGCTTGTCTTCTAGAGTGTCTTCCTTAGACATTTCCTTCCCAAAAGTTCAACTTCCCACTGCCCAGCCCCTCCCCAAGCCTGAGCCCACCCTCTCCCTGGAGGCCCCAGCATGTACCCTGTGAGTCACTGTGCTCCAGGATGTTCTGAAATATCTTGACCTTTCAAAGAACAGCATATAATCTGGAAGTAGAAAACAGTGTGTTCACAGTAAAAATCAAAAAATGTAAGATAGAGTGAAATGGACAGAGAATGTGAAGCTTTCATTGGGGAGGGGAGAGGAATTTGAGATCATTTGCACACTGGGTGCTGCTGTGTGCAGAAAGGGCTTCTGAGTTATAAATGTGATGGCAAGAAGAGCATTTACCCCACCAGAGAGAAAATTCTGTATTTTAGACTTCAGTAGCTAAGATATAAAGGGGTTCATTTAGGCTAGTGTTGCCAAGTATGTTCTACAAATGAGGAAACTGAGGTCCAGAGAGAAGAGGATGTTTCTCTAAGACCGCAAACTAGCATTGTGGCTCTGAATCTTTTGGAAGTCAGGCATCTCTTTAAAAATTGGTTAAATAATAATTGTGAAGGTTTTCATATAAATCAGGGTTCATGGCCCCTCTAAACTTGTCGGCAGGGGATCTGTGACCCATGGCTCAGAGAGCTGATAAAGCAGGATCAGAATCCAGCTTTGGCCTCCCAGCCTAATTTTCCCTCCTCCCTGCCAGCCAACCTCCTGGTTTTGTTAGAGCAGGTCTGGCCTACTTTGGAGCCCTTGGCCTGCATTTTGTTCGGGCAGCTTTGTGCTTCGTAAAACATTCTGGGATTCAGACTTTCAGTCCTCCAGCTGGTCTCTCCCACACCTGATGGGGGTTAGCAATGTTGTATGCTATGCCAAGCCTCTCTGCGGAGAGGGCTTTCTGGAGCAGGATCTAGACACAGCCTGAAGAGTAGAGCCTAAGCCCCAATTGGCTCTGTCCTTTACTAGGTGAATGAGGGCGAGTCTGATCTGTGTTCCAGGAACCACTATTAATTTAGAGGTGAACATAGAAAGAGACATTCCCTTTGAGTATTTCTGTAGCTCTGTCCCCTCCTCTGCTGCTGAAGCCCCATCCTGAGATTTCTAGATGTATTTTCCTTTTGGAGGGCAGTCCTAGGGATTGAATCCAGGTATATTCTACCATTGAGCTATATCCCCAGCCCTTTTTAAATTTTTTTATTTTGATACAGAGTCTGGCTAAGTTGCTGGGGCTGGCCTCAAACTTGAGATCCTCCTGCCTCAGCCACCTGAGTCACTGGGATTATAAGGGTGTACCACTGCACCCAGCCAGGGGTTTCTTATGTGTGCTCCTTGGACTGGCCCTCCTGGCTAACCATGTCAGCTCCTGCTGACCTGGGTATTGTGTTCCTTTGTTTCCAGTGTCCAGAGCAACAGTTTTGCCAGCCATGCCCTTTGAAGGTAACATCTGCTGCAAGCAGCAGCAGTGGGAACTTCCACGAGTTTCTTTACTGCCCATGGCGCATCTGTACTGTTGCCTCTATAGCTGAAGGGTTAAAGTCACTGCTGGCTAAGCTGCTGGTGCCTTTTGCAGAAGCTGCTGGCCCCGTGCTGCTGATGCCCTGCCCACGTGTCTGCAGAGACAGGAGGAAAGGAGCACGGTCTTTGCTAGATTTTTTTTCCCTAAGACTGCCCAGATCCAACGAGGGACCTGGCTGGAGGGTAGTGAGGGTGACAGGCTCATGCAGGGCTGTGCTCAGAACAGCTCTGATCCTGATCTGGGCTCGGGTTACTCAACTCCTCTTTTGACATGAGATATCTAACAGGAGGTGCCTCAGTGTTGCATGTGACTATTCCCCTGGCAGGGTCCCCCCAGACCTGCAGGAATCCTTGAGGAAACTCAACCCTCACTCCAGGGCCCTCATCTGGCACAGAACTAAGAATGCATTTTCTGAAAAGGACCAGACAGTAAATGCTTTATGGGTCACATACTCTCTGCCTCTGTTTCTTTTCTGTTCTTCTTTCTCCTCCCCCGCTCCTCTTTTTTTTTCAAACACTTAAAATGTAAGAATTAATACTAGCAGCTCAGGGGCTGTAGTAAAACAGGCCACAAGCCAGATTTGGCCGACGGGCTAGAGTACTGACTCCTGATTCATAGGATGGGGATATTGCCAGGTAGGGCTAGAGTAGTCAGGAGGGCCTCCTGGGGACATGACTTAAGCTAGGTGGAGAGTTTGCGAGCATTCTTTGGAAAGGGAAACTGGCAATGGTGTGGAGGCTGGAAGGAGCCAGGTGTCTGCAGAAGGTGGTTAGGATGCCAGTTTGGCTGGAGTCGAGGTTCCTATAGTGAAACTAGAAGGAAAGGCTGGGAGAGGGTAAGCAGCAGCCAGATCATAGAGATCCCTGAATCATCCAGAGAAAATTGGAGCATTATTCTAAAATCAGTAGGGACCCTTAGGAGGTTCTTGAACATACTCAACTGCAGATTTTTCAGGCCTTCCAGGTGGAGGCCTGTCTTCGTCAGCTGTAGCCATGTCAGGGCTTGGCAGGTGATTGGGGAAGAGGCAGCAGGAACTGAAATGAGCTTCATTCATGGTGTTGGGGGCAGGGAGGAGCCAGAGGGCACTGTCCTTAGGGAGATGGGGCCAGGTATAATGGTTTTCTTCTCCCCTGTCCCCCTCTCAGGACAGCCCATGACATTCCCCCCTGAGGCCCTGTGGGTGACTGTGGGGCTCTCTGTCTGTCTCATTGCACTGCTGGTGGCCCTGGCCTTTGTGTGCTGGAGAAAGATCAAACAGAGCTGCGAGGAAGAGGACGCAGGTGAGAAAGGGGAGTGTACACACACGTGTGTCTCGGGGTTTGTTGCCATCTTGATCCATTTTGTACTGCTGTGACAGAACGTCAGGGACCAGGAAGGTAAGGAGCAGAAATGTATCCGCTCATGGTTCAGAAAGCTGGGAATATCAGGGTGCTAGCCTTTTTGTGTTGTCACTTGGCAGAAGGTAAGAGGGGACAGCACCAATCCCACTCATGAGGGTGGGGACCTCGGGGCCTAATCAACTTTTTAAAATGCCGTACATCTTAATATTGTTACATGGCAATCAAATTTCAGCCTGAGTTTGAGAGGGGACAGACATTCAAACCATAGCAGTTGCTGTGTCTGGAATGTCACTTGGAGTGTCTAGTGACAGAATGGCTAGTACGTAGATGGGGCTAGACTGAGACCTTGAGCCTGAGTACGTTATGTGTGTACAAGTGTGCAAATGTGGCAGATGAGCCTAGATAGGGATATGACTGGAAGGTGGGTGTGTAAGGCTGCAGTGCTACAAGGGGATGAGTGTGTCTGTGTAAATAAGTGTGACTGAGCATGCAAGTTGCGTGTGTGTGTGTCTGTAAGCAAGAGCAGGTTTAGAGTGTGGAAATGAGGCAGCACATTCTGATCACTTTAGTGGGTTTATACATCCTAGGGTGAGCGTGTTTCTGCCTTGATGTGCAGAACCTTAAGCTACTGCCGTTGTGGGCTAAGGGTCAATACAAGTTGACTTTGGGGATTGATAGCTGGGCAAGTGGACACTGGTGGGTGGTACATGAGCAAACAGGCATGAGCCTCAGTTTCAAAGAGAGCGGGGAAGAAATGGATCAGGTGCAGGTAGGTGGGTGCCTGTGCCACGGATGGCTGGGTGGCTGGTGGAAGCGTGGCAGGTAGACAGAGGTGGGTGCGCATATTGGAGGGCAGTAGTTGACTAGGTTGGTGAGTGAGTGGGCAGGTAAGTGGATGGGGTGGGTTGACTGGCAGATGAGTTAGTGAGTGGGCCTTGGCTAGGTGAGCGGTGGGCTCCAGGGTGGGAGCCCATTCCACCTGTTCCAAGTTCAGCTCTGCTCTGGTCTCAAGCCCCAATCCTGTGCCTGGCATTTGGATTGTAGGTGATGTCCCAAGTAGGAAAGTGCAGGGATAAAAGTGGGGCTGAGAAAGTATTTTGTTCACTCTGAGTTCTTGTCTTCCAGGAGCTGAGGACCAGGATGGGGATGCGGAAGGATCCAAGACAGGTGAGTCTGAGCTTGGAGCTGGCCCTCTTGCTTGGGGGGACACAAGGGAAGGGGAGAAAACTTTGGGAGCTGAAGGAACCAGATTTGCTTTGAGGTTTGAGTGAAGTGCATCCCCTGGACTGAGGCCTCCCATCACAGAGTCTGCTCTTTGCTTAGAGGTGGATCCCCTGATCCCCTCCCATGAGCTGCTTTGTTTCTCCTACCTACCTTGGCCCAGCTGCCAGGGCTGATGCCACCTGATGGACCCTGCAATGTGCAGTTTAGGGACTTCTAAGGGGTGGGAGCTGGACCTCAGGACACAGGGCAGACTGGGCTATCTCCTACAAACAGTAGCCTTCAGCAAGTCACTGTGCCTCTCTGGCCTCAGTTTCCTCATGTGTAAAATGGCATAACAACAGGTCCTTAGGTTTTCTGGGTTAACTTAAGTGAGAGAATACATATGGAAGAAGACCTAGTACATACCTGATGCCTAGTAAGGGCTTAATATATTGGAGTCCTGTTGCCGTTAGGCAAAGAGCTTAGGTCAGTCCTGTTCTTGTTAGAGTCTGTGTAGCTTTGGGTGAAGTGCTTTGCTCCTCCAGGCTTTAGTTCCTCATCTATGAAATGTCATCCTGGCCCTTCCCTGACAGCACCAGTGCTCTTTTGAAGCTTTCTCTAGTGACTTCATAGGAAAGTGCTTTGCAAAGGACATGGTGCTGGAAAACCTGGAGAGCTGTTTGGGGTGGGTGCTGAGATCCTGGTGCCCCACAGCCACTGGAGGCCTAACTTCCAGGAGCACCTGGGCTGAGAGAGGCAGGTTCTAGCTGAGCCATTTGGGATGGTTCCAGTTGACACCACTTCCCTCCCCACCCCTGCAGAAGGAAGGGCAGGAGATTGACACCTGGGGACTACTATAAATTATGCCAATTAATTCTCCACGTGTTGGTGCCTGTGTGGCAGGCGTGGAGACAGCCCTGGGATCAGTCCTCGTTTTTCATACTCAGAGGCAGATGTCATTGGCAGAAGGGCGGGAGTGGGGAGAACAGGGTGGGGCGGAGAGTTGGTCAGTCTCAGTTGCACATGATCCTGGGCTCCCCTGGGGACATCTGCAAATATGCCAGCCTCCTTTCATTCCTCACTTCATTGTTTGTAGAGTGAGCTCAGTGCAATTCCACTTCTCCAGCTCGCTGCAGTGCAAGGTGTTTGTCCCCAGTCTATAGATGCAGAAAACTGATACTCAGAGTGGGGAGTGACAAGCCACAAAGTGGAGCTGGGACTTGTGGACCGAGGCTTGGAATGGCTTCCTAGGGCGCCCCCACCCCTGCTTTCTTCCTGCCCTTCCTCTAGCTGTCCCTCTCTCACTTCTGCTTCTTGCCCACCCCCCACCCCCGCCTCCCTCATTTTTCATGGTTTCTCCCTCACCGCAGCCTCCCTCCCTTTTTTTTTGCAGCCCTACGACCTCTGAAACACTCTGAGAGCAAAGAAGGTAAAGACACTTTACTGAGACTGCCTGTCTGTGCATTCGTGCACCTGTATACAGGAGGCTGAGGAGGGTGGGTGGTTATCACCCTTCCGCTGGTGACCTGAGGCTTCCCCAAAAGAATAAGCTCAACCTTCCCCCAGTGAGATGGCAGAGGACTAAATAACCCAAGTCCTAGGTGCTCCAATAGGACCCTGATGTGACAGAGGCTTACCCAGGCCAGGCATTTCTTTCTCTCTCTTGTAATAGTCTGAGCATAGCTAGTCATAAAGCTGCTGATGGCCTGGGCCAGGTTCCATTTTCCATGATTCTGCCCTCTTCAACTCAAAGCTTCCATCCCTAAGTCCAACAGGCCAAAAGCAAGAGGGGAAGAGCAGGGAAGGAAACATGTCATTCTAGGGCTTGGCTAGAAGTAGTCACTTTGCTTCTGCTTGCATACCATTAGGCAGAACCTGGTCATGTGATCCCTAACTCACATGAGACTGGAAATAAAGTTTGTTCCTGGTGTATAGTACTTGGTTAGTCAATACCAACTGTCGTTATTATTCATATTATTATAACATCAATGGTTATATTAGGGAATGTAGGGAATAAATTTTCTCCCTCGTTGTTTGGAACCAAATGAGCATAGAAGAATTGAGCAGATGGGGATGAGAGTGTCAGCTTGGTGCCTGAAGAGAGCTGCTGGAGAACGTGGCCCTGTGGGTGAAGCAATGGCTTCTTAATTGTCCCCTGCCCTGCCAGAGAGGCAGCCTGCTTGCCCTTTCCTGTTCTCTGGCCACACTGGATAACCACAGAGCAGTGCCCAGATGGGAGAGCTACTTTCCCTGGGGACACACACAGCCCAGAATTTGGGGGAGGGAGGAACGGGGTGACACATGCCTGGGGTTTTCTTCTAAACACTCTGCTCAGGCCAAGATGTGGAGAGAGGCCTAGTGGGAGTTGTCCCGCCACAGGGAGGTCAGAAGCCAGAGTGGAGGAGGCTCCCTACAGCTGTCTCTTAGGGGCAACCATGTGGAATGGGGAAATTTGGAAAGGGCTTCCTGCTGGGGGAGGGAATCAGGCTAGGCCTTGGAGGGCAGGGCAGAGGGGCCCGTGGGAGGGAGTTGTGCAGGGTGAGTGGGCTGGTGGGAGTTGAGAGGTGGTCTCCCTCAGGGCCTTCCTCATCGTGCCTAGTACCCAACTCCTGTGTCCATGTCTGAGCCTCTAGCCTTCTGTGGCCAGTCTCACACATACTCTCTATCTGATATACGGGATCTGTTGCTAGAACTTCTGGCATAATTCTAAGACATCTTACATTTAATAATTTTCTTCCCCCCCTTTTTTTCTTCCCTCATGAAATGCAGATGATGGACAAGAAATCGCCTGACCAGGAGCTGCTGCCCTTGCCTGGGGGCTCCCTCCCTCTGGCTGCATTGGGGCCTCAGTGTGAGCCTTCCCCTAACAGATGAGTCCTGCTCTGGCAGGTCTGCCTGTTCTCCAAAGGATGTGGTACATAGACTATCCCGCAGCCTTATTTCTCTAATGGACACGATTCCCAAGTCATCCTGCTGCCTTATGACTCCAGCAACACGACACCAAATCATCCTGCTGCTTTTTCTTATAGACACAATACACAGACTACCCCCATTTCCCTATCCCCCCAAAGCCACATGGGCCATTCGGCTGCCTTTTTTCTCCAAAGGACACAATATTCAGACTAACCTCATGCCTTATTTCTCCAAAAACAACACTACACAGTCACCCCTTGTCTTGTTTCCCTGTTTCCTGGATATACTAGTTACCATTTGTCAGCCCTTTTCCATCCTCTGTATAATCCCATCTCCTTGAGTCGCGAAACTGTCTCTCCTGCCTCCTTTTGGTCTGGCTTGACCTTGGCCTTTTCCTGCCCCCACTGACACTGGGCATGCTCCCGGCCACACACACAGGTGTGCAGAGGCCTGCAGCAGCACGTGCTGGACCACGTGCCCACTCCCCCACCCACCTAGTCTTCCCCATGCCGCCTTGGGCTGTGCCCTGTGAGGCTCTCTTCTCTGCCAGCCCCCCCATAGGAAGCTGGCATTGGTCACAGTGGTTCTCTGGGGGTCTGTAGAGGGCTCCCTGGGAGTCAGCTTTTATTCTTCTGCTTTTCTCACCTTTGGAGATTTTGTTCCTTTTACTTACTCTGTAAATTAATGTTTATTGAGCAACCACGGGGGTCAGCACTGTGTTGGATGCTGGGGCCCCTGCGTGGGAGGCTGAGTCCCTCCCTCAGGAAACAGCCCTCCTGCTGGGAAACAGCCAACTCACTGTGCTGTGAGTTGCCACTCCTGCCCTGCTCCCTACTGCACTCTGTGCCCACAGCTTCTGAGATACCTCACCCCATCCCATCTGTGCCCCTCACCTGGAGCCTGAGGTTGGGGCAGAACCCTGGAGAGAGGGATGCAGCCTTTGCCACACTGGAGAAGCTGGTGGTTTGGGAGGGTCTTCCCAGGTACAAGCTGCAGGCAGGAGGCTAAGGCCTCTGGACCTTGGGTAGCAGCTTCACAGACAAAGTGGGGGAGCCCATCTCACTGACTGGAGCCCAGGGAAAGAAGGGACTGCTTCCTCATTACGGTGCTATTCTGAATCCAGAGCAGACACTTCCTGGCTTGTCTCTGGCCAGCCCCCAGCCTCCAGTAGAGGAGAACTTCACATGTTCTCGTCCTCCTGATACCATCTCTTCCTACCTTGGGAATGGAAGACATGAGGATTTCTAATTTAAACGTGAGACTCTATAAACTGGGGTGTACTTTGGGAAAAATAAATGCCTTGGTCAAAAAGCCTTTCCTTGTGAAGTGTCTGGATGCAGTGGGAAGGGGCTCGGGTCTCAGCAGGAAGGAACCCTCCTGTGTATTTCAAGCTAGAGTAGGGGTTCCTGGGTCTCCATGGCCCCTGTGACCCACTCAGTTTTCTGGCCTCAGTTTCCTTCTTAAAAAAGTGAAGTTGATGGACCAGGAGGCCAGGCTCTTTGTAGGGGGCTCATGCCACTTATGGAGTATCACCAGTTTCTTTGCCTCAAAAACTAATCCTAGGCTTGTGTAGGGGCTCCACGATTCTCCCCATTTTACAGATGGGGGAGCTGGGGCCCAGGAAGATACTGAAGATACACCAGGAAAGGAGTTCTACATGATATTGACTGACAGTGGAATGGGTTACCAGGCGGGACTCGGAGGCCCTTCTGTTTTTTGTTGTTGTTGTTGTTGTTGTTTTTTAATATACAGAGGATTGAACCCAGGCTTAACCACCGAGCCACATCCCCAATGCTTTTTTATTTTTTACTTTGAGATAGGGTCTCACTAAGTTCCTGAGGCTGGCTTTGAGCTCGTGATATTGCCTTAGCATCCTGAGCTGCTAGGATTATAGGCGTGCACCACTCTACCCAGCCCTATGCTTTACTTCTGCCCTGTGATGCTGAGCTGGACCTTTTCTGGGCCTTGGTTTTCTTGGATGGAAAATGGGCTGACGTTTTAACCACTGTCCATGTAGGAAATCTAAGGAGGGATGAATGTGGCAGGTTTCCACAACCAGGTTCAGGGATGTGTGAGCCCACAGGGTGTACTGCTTTCCTTTGCCTCTGGAAGACAACATCTCTGCACTGGGCCAGTGGTCAGTCTCAGAGCTTTGAAGGCCCTGGGGACAGCAGGAGGAGCCTGGGCTGGGGTCAGGATGCTTGGCTTTTAACCCTGACTGGGCTATTTGTGACCCTATCCCTCATACCCCTGAACCTTAATTTCTTCATTGAACTACCAACAAGTCCTCTCTTGAAAAGCATGTAGTATTCCTTACCAACTGGAGGCTTTGGTGTGAAGTTAATGGCTCTAGGAGTAACATAAGTCACCTTGCTCAAAGTCCCTTTGGTGCTCTGGGTAGATTTTAGAATCAAAAGATTTGTGCCGAAGATTAGACTTTGCCCCTAAACATACCTTCATGCCCTTGAACGTGTTACTTCACCTCATGGGGCTTTGAGCCCAGCTGAAGTGGGTAGGTAATTAAGTGCTTGTTTCAAAGGATAAGAAGGTTCTGCTGAGTGTAAAGTGCTGGGCACCTGTATGGGTGGGTTCTTCCCCTTTCTGCATCCGGGGCCACACACTTGCTCTCTAGGTTATTTTGTAGATTGGACACAGTAGCCCAGAGTTGACTGACCTCTTTGCCCATCTGTAAAACAGGCATAATGACCAATGCTTTTTCTTTCTGTCAGGGTCGGGGTAAGGCTCGGACATGATATATCAAGAGCTTGAAGGAGGGACCCAGCAGCTTTGGGACTTACCTGTGAGCTGATGGGTGAGGAGAGTGGCCACCAAGTTCACCAGTGACAAGTGCCCTCAAGAGCAGTATTTTTAGCTGCCCTTCCTGGGCAAAGCTCCAATTCCTGCATTTTAATGGAGAAATAATTCTCACAGTGCGACAAGCTGTAGCCTGCAGGTGTCACATTCATTTTAAAGAGGGGACAGAGCGAGGGTTCATTTGCCTGGCTCGAGGTGTGACTGGAATTCGCCTCCAGGACCATTTGTAACCAGGACTGTGAAGACCAATTAGTGGGCCTGACCAGTCACCAATCGGAAGGAGGAGATGGGGGAGGGTGGAGGTGGTGTCCTGTGGACCCTTTAGTCACCCTGCTTCTTTTACTTGCTTGTTACAGGGTGCTCTGTTTATACACACAGACATGGCGGATACTTGCCCTGGGGGGTCTGTTCAGGGAGAGACACCTGCCCTTGCCTTGTCCCTGGATGTGGTTCCTGAGTGGGGTGTTGGTATGTGTGGAGCATTGAACAGATGATATGAACAGGGCAATGTCTAAAGACATTTGTCTAAAGGCAAAGTTCAAGTTTTAAACTGAGACATGAAGCCAAAATTTGCCCTGAGTAGCCAGAACACCTGGCCTCCAAATGCAAGGGACTAGAAGAAGCAGGAGCTGGAGGATGGGGTGCTGGGGTTGGAGTGGGCATGGGGTGGAGCTGGTGCGCAGCAGACTCTGACAACACATGCAGACAAATACAGCAATGTAGAACGCAGTTGTCCTCAGACGGAAACATTGTTTAGGGTTTGCGATTCTTCCAGAATTTTCTCCAGGCTTTCACATTTACAGAAATGCAACCATACATATCACCTGGCAACTTTTTCTGTTTTTCTTTACTATTTTCCCAAGTCAGTTCTAGAATGCCTTCCTTGCTGTAGTCCTTATACTGATGTATAACTCAAATGTAGGGTTTAAAAGATGCTAATTCCCAGTGTGTGGTTCCATGAGTTGTTACACAAGCATCTACCCATATGATGACTACTCAGATAGCACAATTCTGGAATTCCAGAAAGTTCTCTTACATCCCTTCTGAGTGTGGCTATCTGGAGATACTCTTCTGGCTGCTTTCCCCTTGGATTAGTTTTGCTTGCTCTTGAACTTCACATAAATGGAATCCTACAGTGCCTGCTACTTTGTATCTAGCTTCTTGCAAAGACCTTCTTTATTGCTTTTAAGTGGCTATGTAGCATCCCTGTGCTGCTGCTCTAGAATATATTTTGCCAGTTCCTGTGGTTTGGGTCTAAATAATGCAGCCTTGTACTTCAATTTCCACAATATGGAGTCCTAGAAGTGGCATCTCTGGATGCATTTTAAATGCCAGTGGAGTTGCCAATTATTTGGGCTACCGTTTTAGCCAGTCCCACATAAGAAAGTGCCAGCAAAGAACACAGGACCACTAGCAAAACTGATTCTAGATAGGGCAAGAACTGTGCTTGGAATTCATGCTCCAGCTGGGCTCTCAGGGATTCTCAGGAGTGGAGCCAGGACTCAGCAGTGGACATGGCGTATGGTCATCCCATCCTCACATCCCCTCTGGACTCCAGCATCTGCCTGTGGCTGCAGCCTTCTCAGTTCCCCAGGAGCTGTCTGTGTGTCTTGGGACCCCAGATGCAGGGTGAGTGTGTCTGCCTCCTGCTGGATGGTATGAACACTGCACAGCAGTCTTAAGTGTGTGCCAGGGCTGGACTGAGCTCTGCGCCCAGAAGAGTGACCATAATTGATGGAGGAAGTTCATCAGCATCTTGCTGACGCAGGTGCCTCAGGGCAAGTGAAATCTTCTGTACTTGTGTCTGAGGATGTTCATAACATACCATTGGCTCCACCAGCTCCAGGTAATTATGGTGACACCATTTCATCATCAATGAAGCAGTGCTTTGATAGAGCAGAGAAAGCCTGGGTTTCATGGGGCCTGCAGACAGAAAGTCTGTGATCTTTGCCTTTCCCTAGTATCTGAGCACAATAATATCTTCCTCCCTTTAACCTCTCTGGAGGTATCTTCACCCCCATAACCCTCCTCTGGACATATGTCATCGTTGTTCCTTTTAGATTGAGGCCCTGACTTGGATCATAATATTTCTACTTATAATTGGTCAGCCTCTCACCTCCTCAATCCTGTTTACTATGCTCCTAGTGATACAGTTCCAGATCTCATTAGTCCAGTAGTTTTCAACCCTGGCTACTCATTAAAATCACTTAGGGGGTTTTTAATAATGCTAGTGTCGTGACTGCTTCTCCAGAAGTGATGGGGCAATTGGTTGAGATCATTGCTAAATATTTGATGTGCATACCCCAGGGGCTCCAGCCTGGCTTTCAAGTTAATGCAAAATAGAATTCAGAGGGACAAACCTGAGCAGAGACCTTTGAGACTAGGCATCTGAGACAGGCCAGCTGTTCTTAGTGATCACTGTATCAGACCAAAAAAGTGATCAAGTTTAGCATGGAGAAGAGGAGGATGGTATTCACAACGTGGGTCAGTCAGGGCAGACACTAGGCTCCGGGAGAGCAAGGATGGAGTGCCACGGGTGACAGCTGACTTCATAGGAAATTGGGGTCCCTCCCTACTCCTGAGTTTCACCTCCTGCCTCTTCCACTGATTCCCTTTCTTCCTCTGTGCCTTTCTCTTGTTGCCCCGGGCCTCCAGATGTGCATAGTCACGTGACTGGTTCTGGCTCCCTCCTCCCTCCAGCACTCTCTGCTCCACAAAGGGAGGGACCATCTGTCCTGCTCCCCATAGCTGTCAGTCTGTGCATTTGTGCCAGCCTCAGAGGGAAACAGACTTCTCTGTCTTCCTGCCCCCTCCCCACATCGCAGATGTGCTCCCCCGCCCCCAGAGCATCCTGGGATCTCCACTATCCTATAGACCTATAGATCCAGAGCGACCAAGTAGAGTTCCTCTACCATTGTCTCCCACCCCCAGAACCTCCTGCAGCTCTCTGGCCTCTAGTTCTTCCTATTTCAAGACTTAGCTACCTGGAGTCCACCTCCCTTGTCCCAGGATTCACAGGCCTCCCGTTCCCTGGGTCTGGGTCTACACTCTGTTTTGTTTCCTTCCTGCCCCTCCTGTCACCATCCTCTCAGAAAATGTCCCTGCTCAGTGTGACCCCCCACTGTTGGGGGCGGGAGAGGGCAACATGTCTCTGCAGAATGCCAACCACTGATCTAATGTTTTGCCTTACTGCCTAAGATAATTGAGTGTAATTTGCTGCTAATGAATGAACGCACTTCTTGTTCCTATTGCTTTTGTAATTGCATTGAGGTCCGTGTGCTTGCCAATGGCAGTTTTAGTGGACATTCTGGGAACTGAAGCTGGTCAGGTTACTTAGGTTGCTCAGCCTCCTTAAGTGACCTGGTCAGGGGCCTTGGTGACCAGAGAAGCATTGCCAAGGTGCTGATTTCCTTGGTGCCTATCCATGCTGCTCTTCGGAATGTCCTACAGTCTGCTACAGCCACGAGGATCTGGGTCAGCCCAACAGGAGAATGTGCTGGCAGCTGGGGTCCCGGACCTAGGACATGGGTGGAATGGACTCTGCAGGGCTAGGAAAGGAGAATGCATTTGGAGGATAGGTGATGAAGTCAGGGTGGTGTATAAAGAAGAGGACAGAGAGGACTGACTGAGTGACACGAGTTGCATGTCCCATATTCAACTGTGTCTCTAAGCATGTGCTCAAGTTCTCCCTTCCTCCAGGGTTGGCCCTGTCTTCTCTGCCTGTGCTCATCCTGCACTCCCCCTCCCCTTGTCCCCAGATCTCAGCATCTTGGTGTTTCACAGCCACCTGAAACACTTGCTCATTCATTGCTACCTGGGGGGGCCTCTCCCTCTCCCCGGAGAGTGGCAGTTTGGAGCTGTCTCCCCAGCTCAGACCTGGGCACAGAGCAGCCCATCCTCAGATTCACTGCAGGCAGGGAAGGACCAGGACCACATTTATTCAGGTCTCTGAATGCAACTGATTATGGCTGGAGTTTACTTCTGCCCTAGCCATGAAGAAACGATTTCCCAGCAAATGAATAATGTAAATGAGGCTGCCAAAGGGTGCTTAACCTATTTAAAGGAATAATCTATTTTAAAAATCTTTTAGAAGCCCCTATTTACCCAGAAACAATTGATATGGTAATTTCAAGTCATTCTTCTTTTTTTTTTTTTTTTTCCTTTTTTCTTTTATTTACCAGAGAAGGCTCCTTAGGCTCCATTGGCCCACTCCCACGCTCTGTGGCTCTGAGGGGGGAAAACTACCTGCCAACCCGCAGGGAGCTGGTTCTGAATGCTGTGTGTCCTCTCAGGCAACAGGTATAAAATAGAGTCAAGAGTACCCTCTTTCCTGGTTGACTAAAGTTGAGAGAGATTGCCCAAAGGACAAAGCCTTCATGGGGCCACCTCATCTGCACTTTCACAGTGTGAACTGACAGGTCTGTACAGAAGGTGCTAGACTCAGTTAGGACAAACTGGCAAGATCTGACCTGAGCCTGATAGTGAGGATGGATGGTCAAATGGGTGTGTGCGTGTTGAGGGGATGGAGATGGAGGCAGGGATTGCCCATTGCTTGGCTCAAGATGGCACTTGAAGGAGCCCCAGGCACTACAGGGGAAGCAGCCATGGCCCCCTGAGTGCCAGTATTGCAGATCAATGTAATTTCTTGGCCTACAGATCGATTCTGCTTTCTTAGAGTTTAATTGGCTTGTTGGCTTTGGCTCGGGGAAGAGAAAGAAGCTCTTTCTCAAGGAAGGGAGCTATATTAGGGTGGCCATGGTATTTCCATCCCTGCTACACATGCCCCCCAGGATGATGGGTCAACAGACAGGACATCAGTCTTGTCTCTCTCCAGACCCCAGCCAGGGCACTCCCTGCTTGGTGGTGTGGGATGAGGCAGCCCAAGGTGGCTGGGCTGAGGGTCTCCTAAGGATGGTAGGTAGTCTGGCCCTGTTGCCTGCTCTGCCTCTGCTGTTTCTGGTGGCCCTGGATGGTGGGTGGCCCTGGATGGATGTGTACATTGGGCAGGGAGGAGGGAAGGGAGTAAGAGGAGGACAAAGGACACCATCAACAAATCTGAAATTTCAGCAGCTGTGGAAGGGATCTCCCAGTCTCTTCTCCACTGTATCATTGAACTCAGATGGGGAGGCATTGACCAGCAATTGAGGACTAAGCTCAGAGTAGCACCCAGAAGGCACCTGTCCCAGCTCAGTGCCATGTCCTCAGAGTTCTGCTATATGCTTCTATGGGGTTCCATCTGAGGACAAGAGCATGAATATGGCACTTCCACGGAGGAAGGGGCAATTCAACACATTGGGGTTTTCCTCTTTGCATCCCCCATAGGACCAGTCCCTCCAAAGGGGCAAATGTGTTATTGGTGGTGATAGTGGTAGCAGTGGTGGCAGCTGAAACCTTACAGGGTACCTTTCCTCCCAGCCTCACTAACCTCCTCTCTGCTCCTGTGGTTTTCCTAATAAATACCTTTAAAATATTTATGAAGGCAAATTCAATGAAGTAGCACAACATTGCTTTAAAGTGACTTTCTTCCAGTAGGTAGTTTGAGCATGGACTCAAATTCCCAAGCTCCCGAGGGTAGCCCCTTCAGGGTGAAGCTCCAGGGTGAGCACTCAGGTGAATGAGCTTAGTATGGGGATCCCTTTCCTTTCTCAAGGAAGGGGGCTCCAGGCCTGGTGGTAGGGGTGGAAGTGTGACCCTGTGACAGGGGTCAGGAACTGGATGCTGAAGTCAGTACTGAGGTGGTCAGGAAGACAAGCGAGAGTTCTGGAAGAGCTTCTGACAAGGGAGAAAGCTGAAGACAGAGTTGCTGTAGAACCATGGACAGCACCTCCAAACTCTGCCCCTGGGAAAGAGAAGCCCAGGAACTTGGGAGCACAGATTCCTGGGTCCATGCCCCACCTTGTTGATAGGAATGGGGAAGGGCTGTACTCCAGCAGGAAGTAATGGATGTCATGGGTTGGGGGGAAGAGCCTGGGGTGTCTTGACTCCCAAGAGTCAAGAGTTGCTGGCTGAGCAGGGCTGCCCCCAGCAGCCCTGTGAACATGATAGCAAAGCCTTGTGTGCACATGTTGTGGGAGTAGTTTCTTTTCTTTTTCTTTTTCTTTTTTTTTTTTTTTTTTTTTTTGTGCTAGTAGGGATTTAACCCCGGTGCACTTAACCAATGAGCCATATCCTTGGCCCTTTTTTATGTTTTATCTAGAGACAGGCTCTTGCTGAGTTGCTTAGTTAGGACCTCACTAAGTTGCTGAGGCTGGCTTTGGACTTGTGATCCTTCTGCCTCAGCTTCCCCAACCGCCGAGGTTACAAGCGTGCACCACCATGCCCAGTGAGTAGTTTCAAATATGCACATGGGCCCAGATTTCTTTCCCTGGCATGTGAAAGTCCTTCCCTCTTTGTGCAAACTTCTGAGCTGTCCTCTCCTGTCCAGCCAGGATGGCACCTAGTCCAACCTCCTTCTGCCATAGATGGGGGAAATTGAGTTTCCTCTCCACACCTTGCCTCTCCCCAGCCAGAAGGAAAATCCTGTCCATATCTCTGTGGCAGGCAGAGAGATGGGAGGCCTTGACGGAGAAATCTGGGAAGGAGGGCCCTACCCTCACCTCACTGGTCCCCAGCAAAGTCTCTTTCTAACAAGAGCTGTTTTCATCCCCATCATCTAAAGCCCAGAGCTGTTCTAATTATGTGTTAGCCTGGAATCTGACAGGAAGCATTTTAATTATTAATTTGAAGTGTGCTGAGCATCAGGATGGAGGAGGGCTGGTTCTCCGAGCTCACACCAGCCCTGTCTGCTGGGATCTCATTAGTGACACCTCACACCTCCCAGCTTTCTCTCCCCAGCCTGGGCTTTCCCTACCCCCGCCCAGAATCCTACTGCCTCTCTCTTGACCTTCTCTGCCTCTCTCTTTGCACTGTCCATTCTTATTTTCCATTTTCCCCTAAGCTCTTTGGCACAGTGTCTTTTCTTCCCATTAGTAGATAGAGGAGACTGAGACCAAGGGAATGCAGGGGTCTGTCCAATGTCATGGTGTATACTAGCCATAGTCAGAGTATGACCTTGGGTTTTCTGATTTGGGGCTCTTTGGTTTTTGCCTGCCAGTGAGGGTGGACTTTTGCAGGGCTGTCCCTAACCTATTGTGTGCCATCTTCATAGCACATTATCAAAAGTAATCAAGTTTCTTCACTTTTTTTTTTGGTTTAAATATTTTTAAATTTAGTTTACTCAATGTCTTGCATGCAGCTGACATTTTAAGGAGCAGTTTCCTTGCTCCATTTCCACCCATGCCCTCTGGGTTCTGGGGTCCCACTGTTTGTCCTGTCCCAAGAATCAGGGCCTGTTGAGGACTAAGGACATCATATTGCCTGGTTCCTTTCCTGCCTCCAACCAAAAAAGATTCATCCTCAGCTCACTGGCTGTTTTCTGGATTTAACTCCTGACACTCTCCTGTGGGGGTCTGTCTCTCCTGTCATATGTCATTGTTTCTGCATTCTGGACTCAGGGCCACAAAGGCCCAGAGTAGAATGTAGCCCAGGGGCTAAAGAATGCCTAGTTTCACTTGTGTCCAGCTTTGATGAGGTGGAGGTGACTTTCCTATCCCGGGCTTCCCTCCTTGTGAAGTTGGCAGATCCTCTACCTTCCCAGGCCATCCATGCCTCTGCTTGTAGCCAAGGCTTCATGCTTAGCAACCTGCGTGCAGCTGATGGCCCATAGTTCATTTCTCTCTCTCTTTTTTTAAATTATGTTTTAGTTGTAGATGGACACAATATCTTTATTTTTATGTGATGCTGAGGATCGAACCCAGTGCCTCACGCATGCAAGGCAAGTGCTGTACCACTGAGCCACAACCCCAGCCCCATAGTTCATTTCTTTATGCAGCCTTCCTCGATGTTAGAGTCTGTGCTATAGTGCATGCAAAGTCATAACCTGCTAGTAGATAAACATTTATGTTAATTTGATCTAGGAGGACCCGTGAGATCCAGAGGAGGAAGCAAAGAACCTTGGAGAAACTGGAGAAGACTTTCCAGACATGGTGACATTTGAGTTGTGCCTTGGAGGACTCTTGGCATATCAGTCATAGTGTAATAAATGGAAGCCACTGTATTTTAAGCAGAAAGGAATTGAAATCAGGTTATTAGATGCTTACAACATTGTTATATGGGCCAAAAGAGCTATCCTGAGGCTGAGTCTCTAGCAACTAAATAGAACTGACTAGCCATGGGGTGACTTCCTTGGCAGTAGTAGCCTGAATAGTTTTCCCCAAAGATGTCCATGTCCTAATTCTTGGAGACTGTGAATGTTACCTTAGGGCAAAAAGGACTTTGCAGATGTGATTAGGTTAAGATCCTTGAGCTGCGGATTATTCTAGATTATCCAGGTGGGCCCAATAGCATCCCAAGTGTCCTTATAAGAGGGAGACAAGAAAGCAGAGTCAGAAAACAAAACAAAACAAAAATTGGTGATGGGATGAGAAATTCAGAGCTGGCCTGAAGATAGAGAAAGGGACCATGATCCAAGGAAAGCAAGTGGCTTCTACAAATTAAAAGGCAAGGAACCTCCAGAAAGGGCACAGTGCTATACACCTTGACTTCAGCCCAGTGAAATTGCTCTGAACTTCTGGCCAGCAGAGTTGTAAAGGATAGATTTGTGTTGTCGTAAGTCTCTAAGTTCATGGTAATTAGTTATAGTAGCCAAAAGAACATGGGGTGTGAGGAAGGACTCACTGGAACCATTGGGTTCAAGAACATGCTTCCAGAGCCTGATCCAGGGATCAGAAATCCATTGCTGCTTCCTCTCTACACCTGGGAATCAGAAAACTCAACACGGAACCGCTGCTGCATTTCCATGGTCAGTTTAACTGGCTGAAAATAGCCAAAAGCAGCCATGCATAGCCTCCAACTCTCTTCCACGTCTTGCCAAAGTGCCTATAATTGCTGGAACCTGATTCACATACAGAACCTCAGCTGAAAGGCGCCCACATCTTTAGCTTTCCAGTCACCACAGTCTAACCAGGCTCGAGGACATGGTAGGAATGAAATGCTGAGTGTTAGTCAAAGATGTCAAACACAATGGGGAATAACTGATTAAAATGAGCAACTGTGTGTTCATATCTGTTCAGGGGATCACCGTGGAGAGATCGCACCAGCCAGGGCACAAGTGTTGGAACAAACTTCTGTGTCAAGGTGAGGCTAAGCTATTTGTCCAAAGTCCCCCAGCAAGGAAGTGATGGGGTTAGGGTTTGAATCCCACTTTGGTTGACTTTTGAGCTTGGGCTTCTAAGTACTCACAGTGTTGAGGAGGGACAGGGACAGGGGACTGGGGAAGTCCTGCAAAGGACCTTGGAGAACACAAGAGCACAAAGGAACTGAGTGTTTCAGGGAATGTGGGCAGCTTGTGTGCCTTGAACAAGAGTCTCACGGTAGGAGTAGCAAGGATCAGGGAAGCCATCAGACACTATGCAACAGAGTTGAAAGCGCCCTGCTAAATGCTGCGATAAAGGCCACAAGGAACCACTGAAGTTTTGGTCCCTCCCTCCCTCCCTCCCTCCCTTCCTCCCTCCCTCCCTCCCTTCCTGTCTTCCTTCTTCTTCCATAGAAGGTTTTAAAGCAGGAGAGCTACAAATTGTTTGCATTTTGAAGTAAAGAATGATTTATGGTAGAGATCAGGGAGCTGAGGCAGGGAGAGAAGACTGAACCCTGACCCCAGTCACACTGAACTCCACTCTTTTTTTTTTTGGTGGTGCTGGGGATTGAACCTAGGGCCTTATGCATGCTAGGCAAGCACTCTACCAACTGAGCTATATTCTCAGACCCCTGCTCTTGCCTTAGAATGAATCCTATCCTTGGCCTCTGCATGGGCACTAACTCTGGTTGTAGTCAGGGCAAGTCCCATAGCAGAATCCTTCTCTCATTACATCCTGGGAAGGCAGTCAGATAAAAGAATGGTTCATTCAAGGCAGCCCTTCTCTATTGCTGTCTGCAGCCCAGAGCTTACATCTTCAAAAAGCTTAAAAAGTGTCAGCTTCTAGGATGTGAAGGATGGATGACTGGACAATGCTTGCTTAACACTTGATGAATGGAGGAGGAGGAGGAAGAAAAGGAGGAGGGGAGGAGGGGGAGGAATAGTATGGGTCCAGGAGGGAGAGGATAGGAAGGTGAGACCCTAGAACATTCAACTCCCTTTTCTACAACGAAGGGGGCTCTCATTACAGACCTGAGCTCCCTGACAACCAGGTGGGGTAGGTAGGGGAGGGCGTAGTGACAATCTGCTGGGCCTCCAGGAGACAGCTCAGATCCCAGGCCCTGCCATAGCCACAGGCCAGTGGGGTCTTAGTGGAAGGCAGGCTGGAAAAGCCTGTTAAGCGGGGCAAGTGCAGACTGTCCCTCCCTGGCGTACACTGGAAGCAACAGGCAGAGTTGTACCTTAGGGCTGAGCCCTGGGAAAACAACCCATTTGTCTGAAGGCCGGTGGGGGTAGGTCTTCACGACTTTAGGATCAGCAAAGGTGGTCAGAGGTGAGGTGATTCTCTCAGGTGCCAAAGCCTTACATGCTCTCTCTGTGTCCCACCTTTCCTATTGTCCCTTCTAGCTCTAAGAGTCACTTGGGCTATGCCTCCCTTTCCCCAAGCAGATTTCCTATTTTATTTCCAGTGTAGGGGAAATCTTTCCTGTCCCAAATCCTCTGGGGGAAAGAATGGATTCTACCCTGTACCTGGTATGCTTACCTAGAGGCCAGACAGCTTTGTAAAAACCCCAGGACACCACTGGCCCTAGAGGGCCAACAACACCTAGCTCTCCCTGCCTGTCCTCTGTGATGATGATTCCACTCTGGGGCTTGCAAACTGACACTAAGAACAACCACTGAATGTCCTTCTGGGACCTTTCTCCTGAGCTTAGAATACTTCCCAGGGCCAATGGGACAGGAGGCAGAGAGCCCTTTAGAAGGAAGGACACACATTATTGGTTGCATCCTGCCATCTTTGCACAGATGTCACTGAGCCTTCACAGCAGTACTGTTGATAGGTCTCACACTCTTAAGAAAGCAAAGTGGGCTGGGGTTGTGGCGCAGTGGTAGCGTGCTCGCCTAGCACGTGGGAGGCACTGGGTTCGATCCTCAGCACCACATAAAAATAAAATAAATATATTGTGTCCACCTACAACTAAAAAATAAATATTAAAAAAAAAAGAAAAAAGAAAAAGAAAGCAAAGTTCCAAGAGTAGGAGACAGAGCCCCAATTCAGATGTAGTCTCTGGCTCCAAAGCCTGAGACCTCACAATATGTCACTTGTAGGCGTTTCCTCACTATTTATAGGCAGCTTCTAAATTTGGTGGAGGAGTCAGTGATCATGAGCCTCAAAGCCCTGGGACACTGCCTGGTCTGGGCTGCCATGAACCTGTTCTCTGCATCTGGAATTTTGGAATGAGCTCTCTGCCAGGAGTAAGGGGCAATGAGGTGAGAATTATAGCCCTCTGGGATCAGGCTGAGTCAGGGCAAGGACTCTTAGTAGGCACACCCTTCCTCCTAATCTGTTCCATGTGGGACAGAGGGTGTTTAGGACAGGTGAAGCTCAGAAGGATGAGGTAAGAGAAGGCACTGAACCTGGACCAGAAGGCCCCAGTAGTCTCAGCTCAGAATCAGGACCACGTGTCTTTGTGGTCTTGTGCAGATGTCAGCATAACTATGTTTACCAACTGCAAATGGCATAATTCCTGTGGTGTCCTCTGGGGAGCTGTGCTGAGGGGCCATTCCCATGAGGTACAACATGAATGGTGTCCCTGGCAGATACCCTCAGCACCTCCTAGTGAAGGAAGTTCTGACAGGCTGGGGGCAGAGTCAGCGGGTTATCTTAGAGGGCTTCTGGAATAGCACGCCTCCCCAAGGCATCAGTAGGAGGGAAGCTGGGGGGATGCAATGCTGATGTGGTTAACTAGACCTATATATTCTGAAGCTCCACTGGGACTTCAGAATATATAGACCTTGTGGGGCAAAGGCACTTGATTAAGCAAAAATTCACTTAGCTAACATCTCACAATGTCCCATCCAATACTTGAATGTTGGCAGTTACTTAGTGAATGAGTTATCTCTGTGGCTGACACTCTGGAGGATTGATGGAACAGCAATGAAGGCTACTTGATTTGAAGATTCCTTTATTAAAAAGTGTGAAATCATTCCTCAGCTATGAGACAATGTTTTGGATTTTTTTTTTTTTAAAAAGCAAAAAAACAAAACAAAACAAGAAAAGAACTCCCAAAGCAAACCAAAACTAGATGTGTGCTTCTGAAATTCCAGCAAAGGCCAGCAGCCTCAAAGAGTAAGAGGTTCTGGCAAAGTGGCCACTCAGTTCTCCAGCTTCCCCAAGACCCAGCATGACATCCTCTCCTTTTCCATAAGTCTTCAGGAATCATGAGTCCCCCACACCCTGAACCTGAAGGGACGTTTAAACCCTGAGGGCCAAGGAGGGCTCTAGAGGGCTGGAGTGGAGGCAAGAAGTACATCACTGAGAACTTGCCATGTGTGGGGACAACCTGACTTCTGGAAGCACATCAGTTGTTCCTGCCCTCGTGGGGTTTGTAGTCTGCTAGGGGAGACAGCTGGCTGTGTGTGTTTACGGTGGGGTGGTCAGTGCAGTTAGTGAGTGTGGATGGAAGCTTTGCTTAACAATGGCAGAGGCAGCCAGGCACCGTGGTGCATGCCTGTAATCCCAGCAGCTCAGGAGGCTGAAGCAGGAGGATTGTGAGTTCAAAGCCATCCTCAGCAACTCAATGAGGCCCTAAGCAACTCAGTGAGATCCAGTCTGTAAATAAGTCATCAAGCTGGGACCCCACCCTACCCGAAAGTTCTGCTGCTCAGCTCCTGCTGACCAGTTCAGTATGTGAGTGCCAGCTTGGTGTTCTCATATCTACTGATTTTTTTTCCCTAAGAAATCTGAAATCTGGGGGCTGAGGTTGTGGCTCAGCAGTTGAGCGCTTGCCTCGCATGCATGAGGCTCTGGGTTCGATCCTCAGCATCACATAAAATAAATAAAGGTATTGTGTTCATCTACAACTAAGAAAAAAAGTTAAAAAAAAAAGAAATCTGAAATCTGGATTTTTATGTAAATTCTTCTTTTTTGAACAATGTGGGAAGCAAAGCAGGTGTGCAGGCCACCAATTTGCAACCTCTGGATGAGAGGAAGAGACTTGCCCAGGAAACTGCAGGGTGGGTAGGGTCAACTTGACCTGAGGGGACCTCTGGACTCCAGAAGTTTTCAGAGTTCTCTACCCTCGGGCAGAAGGACCATCACCCTGAAGCCGCCCCTAGCCTCCAGCAGAGTACAAAGAGACCTTTTATTGGGAAGCCCAAAGGAAAGGCCTTCCTCAAGGAAGGTAACGACCCTGGGGAGACTCACATGCTGAACAGGCAAAACTAGACTTTATATGGTGACCCACCCTGAGAAAGTATCTTCTCTTGCTTATAGCAGGTCTGGAATGGAATGTTTTGACAGGGGCTGGCACCCCACTCTTAGGTACCAGGGACATTGCAATGTGACCACATTTCAGTGATGCCAGGCAGAGTGTCCCAAGGAATAGTCCTAGAGCTGTCTGGGAGTTTCCTAAACTAAGCAGCTCCCTCATGCTCCCGACCCATAGTCCAGGAACCTCCTGGTGCTCCCCTGGTGTCTCTGGGATCACAGGCCAGCCCTGACCATCTTTGCCTCATGTGCACCGTGCTCATCATTCCTAGGATGCTTCTGCCTTTATTGGGTGATTTTCTGGATTTAACCCTTCATACTCCTCGCTAAGTTGTGGGGGCAGATGTGCCTCCTCCTAGCAGTGACCCCACTGTCGGTATCTGGGAGCAAAGGGGAAAGATGGTACTCAGTTCCTTGATTATGAGGGGTTTCATAGTTTTTTTTTTTTTCTTCTTCTTAGTACCAGGGATTGAACTCAGGGGCACTCGACCACTGAGCCACATCCCCAGCCCTATTTTGTGTTTATTTAGAGACAGGGTCTCACTGAGTTGCTTAGTGCCTCACCTTTGCTGAGGCTAGCTTTGAACTCGTGATTCCCCTGTCTCAGCCTCCCAAAGTGCTGGGATTACAAGTGTGCGCCACTGTGCCCAGCTCCAGGGTTTCATAGTTTTGTAACTCTCCCTGAATTCCTAGGTCACTACCTATTAGTGAGCCTCTTCTCCCTTCCCCATTTCCCTGAAGTTCACTCAGCTCTGGCTACCTCCTTCTAGAAGTCTCCCACAGTCTACTGTTTGGTTCAGGATGAGTTCTCCACTCTCAAGGATCTCCTGGGAGGGCTGTACCACTAGGCCAGAATGAGTCAAGGAAACACCACAAAGATCAGGACCCCCAGGCCTCTTTCCTTCGTTTCTCCATAGGCTGCACCTTCTGGTTGAAAGACCCGAGCTAAAATGAACCCCATGACAGGCTTTGGACCCTCCAGAAAAACTAGTAGGCCTGAGTTTTGGTTCTGGGAAAAGACACATTGCTCAAGGATAGAGCCACTCTGGGACCACCCTCAGAGCAGACAATCAAAGAGGTTAAAAATCACATACCTGGCATTCCTGAGGTCTGAGTCTGCCTAAACCCCACGTGGGTCACTTAAACTCACCTTGTAGTTGGTCATTTTCAAAAAATTCCCAAAAGCCATGATTGGGTCCTGCGAAATGTTGCAGGCACCCCTCAAACTCCGAATGGTCACTATTGTCACCATAGGTGCTGTACAATTGTAATTGTACAGATTTGTCACTATTGTCACCATAGGTGCTGTACAATTGTAATTGTACACAATTGGTGCTTGTGTAATGATGGGATGCATACATCATGTCCACTACCACCACCTGTCCCCTCCCCCTATTAAAAACCTGCTCAGCCATTGTTCGGGGCTCTCTGCACTGGCTCACTGCGTCAGTGAAGTCTGAGAGACCGAGCTTAAGCCCGAATAAAGGCTCTTTGCTTTTACATATGTGCCTTGGTCTCCCTGGTGGTCTTTGGGAACCCATGATCTGGGAATAACACTGGTGAGCCCCACCCTGCCCTGCTTTCTTGAGGGCGGAGGACAGGTGTGGTAAGGCCTGGACACTGGGTGTCTGTTCTTCTAAGATGGTGGCAGGGGAGGATGCCATGGTGGGTCTGCTCCCTGTGGGAAGCACCTGACCTCTACACATCCCAGCAGTAACGGGAGGGGGAGCGGAGCTGCAGGCAGGTATGTGAGCTTGAGTATTCCTGGCAGTGAGTCAGATCTGATCAGCACAGGGCCTGGGCTGTGGGTAGCATCAGCCTGGGGTTACCCATTAAGACCCCTTGGTCTCTTTGGCTGGTTGGCTGGATACAGGTAAAGGGGAGAGGTGGGTGGTGATGACAGCTCTGTCAGGGTGCAGAGCAGGCAGGTGGGCCAAATCAGGTCATATTAGAATCTCAGCTAGTTTACATGTATGGAGGCGATGAGGCCCCGATGTCCCAACCTGCTGACCTGAAGAGTTGGGAATGCATTGCGGGAGGGATGTTTAACATGCTGTGTGGGATGAAATTATTTTCAAGGGTTCTAGCATGACCACACTACTTACCAATGTGCTAATTATTTGCTGTTCTGAGCTATCCTTTAAATGGGTCCTTATCTCGTTAGTCTCTACTGACCTGTCTAGTCTGTCAGAGTAGACAGGCCTGCTGCCTCCTTCCCCCACAGTCAAGGAGATGGAGTGCCTCTGAAGGGGCTGGAGGGCTCTGTAGTCGCTTGCTGACAGTGCTCTCTGCTTTCTCAGTTTGTGCCAATGTGCACCCTTTGTTTGAACAAGGCCTCACTACTGTCCGCCATATGGGTCACCTCAGTCATCTTTGTCTTCAAGCCCTACCAGCTCCAAATGCCCTGCATTCCCACTTTCCTCATTCTAAAGGAAGGTTCATTTCAAATCCTTTCTTCTTTCAAAATCCTCTCCTGAATACCCCAGCACTCCTTTCCTGCTGTCAGAGCCCAATAAGCCCAGACCAGTAAGACCTCAGCATTGACCGTGTAGACGGCAAGCTGGTCTTCTGGCTGTGCCTGAGGTAGAAGAGGAAAGGGCACTTTGGACCTGAAGCTGCTTTTCTCTGGGTCACATAGTTAGTGCCCCAGGCTCACTGGAAAGTGGGGGGAGGGCTCTAGGGATCCTGTCCAAGCTGAATTGATGAAGGTGGGCCTGAACCCTGGTGAGCTTCATATGGACAATCACATGGCAGGTGCTCCATAGACACCAGCTCTCATACATAGTGTAAATTATAATAGCTGTGTCAAATCCCAGCTCCACCCATTTCTGCCTGTGTGACTTTGAGCAAAGTCCTTATTTGTTCACCCGTTTCCTCACCTGACCTGTAAAATTAAGACCATGGTTAATCCATTTACTCAATAAATAATTATTGAGCAAGCTATTGTGTACTAGGCCCAGCTAAATCTGCCATTTAGTATTAGTTAAAAGGTGTGACACAGAGCCTGACATTTACTAAGTTGTCAATAAGTGTCCGTTTTCTTACACAAGTCTTAGCAGTAGAACGGTTAATAGGAACTGGGTGCAGGGGTGCAGGTCTGTAATCCCAGCTGCTCAGGAGGTTGAGACAGGAGGATCACTAGTTCAAAGCCAGCCTCAACAAAAGTGACGTGCTAAGCAACTCAGTGAGACCCTGTCTCTCAATAAAATACAAAATAGGGCTGGGGATGTGGCTCAGTGGTTGAGTGCCCCTGAGTTCAATCCCCAGTACCAAAAAAAAAAAAAGAAGGGTCATTAGGTTGGAGTAGGTTGGGTAGGAGGGGTTGGGACAGGAGAAGGGGAGCTTAGAAGGGAGGGTGGCAGGGCTGGGCCACTGCCTCTTAATTTCCCAGCATTCCCTCTTTCCCTTCTTGTTAACATACCCACGCTTTGTCTCTAAGAAAAGGAGCTGGTTCTGGAGTCTCTGAATAATATGCCCCTTGGTCTCCACCAGACCACTTCTGTAGGCTGCATTGTCTGTCCCTTGTCTATAAAGTGGGTACAGGGATGCCCTGTCATTCTTAGACACTGGGGACACTGCAGTGTGCTCACCCTATAGAAGTGGTGTCAGGCTAGGATCCTCCATTCCTGTAGAGCAGCCAGAATGGCTACCTCACCAACCTAGTCCCCTGCTTCATGCTCCTGATCCCCTTTTCCCAGGCATCACAGGTTGGACCCTGTATCATTTCTGGCTTTTCAGTGCTGAAACCCCAAACCCTTCGGTTTTGACTTTGCCTAGTCCCTACTCACAAACCTTCACAGGGGAGGGGGATGGGTATGTATAAATGTGATATGTGTGCTCAAGTGACACAAGACCTGGCACACAGGTGGTCCTCAATAAATGTTGATTGAATTAATGCACAATGGATATCCACTCTGCAAATGGGGTTCATTCATTCATTCAACAAACATTTATTGAACCCAAGACCCATTCAGTGCCAGGCTCTGAGTCAGGGGTTGTGATATTCAGGCTGATAATAGCCAAGTTCCCCAAACTATGTTCACAGACTTTTTCCTCTCAACTCACTCCCCACTCCCCAAGGTCCCCTTGGCCCTCAGGCCACCCAGCCCTCATCTTCACTCCCTGAGACCAGAGCACTTATCCCATGATGCATTTGGACTGCTGCATTTGGACAGCAGATGTTTGACTGCCAAGTCACTGAGTTTGGGGTTGAACCCTGGTCCATAACTCATACTGTGTGCTCATTAGCAAAGTGACTTAACTTTCCAGAATCTCAGTTTCCTCATTAAAAAATAGGCATAAGTAAAATGGCTTATCTCATAATTTACTATGAGGAATAAATGAGATAAGGCATATGCTTAGGACAATGCTCAGTCATAGTGCGCGATCAATGAACGGGAGTTATTGACGACTCCTTTGTGTCACAATTGCCTGGCTCCCTCCTGTTTCCTCCACAGCACCATGGAGAGCTTACTCCCTGGAGATGCCCATTCTGTGGCTCAACAGCTTAATATGATAGTTATAATTCTCTTCTAGTGGACACATTCTGCATTTCAAGTTATGAGAAGCAGTAGGGATCCCACCCCAGTGGTCCACTGGGTATTACAGCCAAGTACTTTCTGGGCTTTCAGCAAAGTGAACTGGTATCCATTTCAAAATCCACTCCACACTTCCAGGACATACTTGCTCCATTTGGGTACAAGTGACAGATGCTAGCCATAACCACATACAGTCTAATAGAGCCAGGGCAGGGTGGGGGAATCTCCCAGGAGGACACATGTCCATACTCAGGGCTCTCTCAGAGACTCCTGGCTTCAGCCCTCAGTTTCTTCCTTTGTGAAATGGAAACTGTTCTATTGGATTCTTTCCCCTATCATAAAGATCAGCACCACCTACCTGGAGCTTCCTGGGGCTGATAAAGGGACTCTGCCTGCTGGCTCACAGACCTGAGCTGACCCATCCCATCTTTGGATTTCTACTCTGGAGGCTGCAGCCTGGCTGGCTCTGTAGGGCTCTGACCTTACCATGGCCCAAGGAGAAACCCCACACTATAGAATACCCTAGAGGTGCTGATGGCCTTCTGATTATATCCCCTTATCGCTCTGGACTGGCTTGAACAATCTTGCTGGCTCCCCATGGCCTGGACAGGTAGCACCCCTCCAGGGAGGGGCAGGGGCACTGCTGGGCCTGCTAGTCAGGCCCTCCTTAGCCTCAAATGGAGGTCCCCTCTGGACAGGCCCTGGAGGGATAACTGCCTTAATTGAAATGTGCAGCAGGGAGGCCCCCAGGAGCCAAATCCTTGCTGTGCCATTGGCACTACCTCTCTGCTCTGGGCTAGGGGCAATAAATCAGGTGGTGGCCATCTCCTGACTGCCAGCTGCTTTGAGGGACAAAGCGATGTGGTGCTTGTGGCTGAGGGATGGCCTCTGATTGCAAGAAAGCAGCTTCTTTCTCCACCCACTCACGACTCCTCTGCCCGTGAAATCACTGAAATGTGGGATGGGGGCGTCACACTGACCTCAATCCATCCAGTGCCCGTAGTTTATCAAGTGCTTTCACATTCACCATCTTGCTGGAGCCCCATAGCAGCCAGTGAGGTAGGTGAAGACTATCAGACCCACTTGACAGATGAGGTAGAAAGGCTCAGAGAGGCAAATGAACTTGCCCAAGGTTACACAGCTGCTAGATAGCAGAGCCATGTACAGTTTGGAAACTACATGCTTATGGAGGGCAGGATGGCATAGGCTCTATGACCTAAGGCTGGTTACTTAACTTCTCTGAACCTCAGTATTCTCAGTTCAAAAAATGGGAATAATAATACTTATCTTCTTGGGTTATTGTGAAGATTAAATAAGATAATGCTATAAAAATGTATTTGGCTTAGTAGTGACATAGAGACCTACTCAATAAATGTGAGCAATACTTGTGATTATCATCCCAAGGAAAGTGAATGCTGTTCCTGTTGGCAGGTCATGCCCCAGGTGAAGCCCTGGTGCCTCTTGGCTTTCCCCTTGTCTCTGCTCAAGACCTGTTAAAGTGGGCTTGGGGGCTAGGTGTGGAGAAGCAGGGGCTGAGGAGGGCTATTTCACTTCCCTCACAGCTGGCTGCCTGGCAAAGGTGGTTGGAGGTTGGAGCTATTTCACTTCCCTCACAGCCTTATCATGATGCTGCCTGGTGCTCATACACGTCTCAGCTCTGCTCAGGGCCAAGTCAGAGGTCGGCTGAGGTTCTGCTCTGAGGCTCTGATCCTCAGAAAATGAGCTGAGAATGGGAACTGAAAGGATTGGAATGATCCAGGTCCTCCAAACAAACCCCTGCCCTGCCCAGCCCAGTCCAGTCCTTCTGTGGAAGTCCAGCTTCCCAGCCCCTTGGGAGCAGTTTGTCCTTCCTCTATGTCCCATGAAATCCTAAGATGCAAGGGGGTAGGGTGGAGTTGTACCTATCCAGGTAACTTTTCCTTCAGGAAGGAGAGGCCTTGGAGCAGAAAGATGGGGGTGCCAGTGACCCAGGACCCAGGTGGAACAATGCCACCCTTGGGCCCTGAGTCCTGCAGTCTCTCAACCATAGGACACTGTTCTCTTAGAGTCTGCCTTCTGTAGATGAGGACATGGCCCAGCCAGCAGCCACCTAGTACCACTGAGCTCACCGCCTGCCAGGTTAGACCAACCCCATATCACTTACATACTTTCAGACACCTCCTCAGGGGCCCTGCAATAAGAAGGGATGGAGGGTGGGCTCTGACCATGCTTCCTGGGACCAAGGAGGGGAGTGGGCATCTGTGTCTAAGATGAGCTCTGTGAAAGCTTTGGGGCCTGCTGGGCCGGATCCTTAGCATTTTTAAATTTTATTATGACTGTGGTTGTTTAAATATATATATATATATATTTATAGCTCTATGTGCTCACCCCCCATCCCCCTCCCCAGCCCCTAGTTTTTCCCCCTGGCTTTCTGTCTGGTGGCTGTGTAGGGCAGCACCGTCTGCGTGCTCTTGTCTGACACTGTCTGGGTGCTGCTGTTCCTCGTGACCCTTCGGGTCTGTTCTGGAGCCAACGTGGGCCCAGAGTGACGGCCAGTCAGTGGAGAGCGCCTTGTCTTGTGGGGGGCTGGGGAGGGCTTGAGGGGTGCCGCATGGGTCTCCGTATGGGGCAGCTCAGGGGGCAGGCCCACCTCCTCCTCCTCTGCTTCCTCCTCACCGTCCCCCTCCTCATCATCGCAGCACAGAGCGTGGTAAAGCACTTTGTCACTGAACCGTACCCTTTCCCGTGTCCCTGGGGTCCGTTGGGGCAGCTGGCCTTTAGTAGGGCCAGCACTGAAGGCCTCCTCATTGGAGGAGTCAGGGGTCTCCACTCGTGGCCCATTGGGGATGGGCATGCCTCCATTCATGAGCCGATAGTCAGGGCCAGCCCCGGGCCGCATTGACTCAGGGCCATCCACGGAGTCTGAGGGTGTGGAGATGTCCAGGAAGGAGCAGAACTCCCAGCTGTCCGAGAGGATATCAGCTGTCATGAAGTCCAGATGGCCCAGGTCAAAGGGGCCACCCACGCCTGCCTTGTCACTGCTAGAGGTGCTGCTCACAGTGGCCGTGGTCCAGTCGTCTGGCTCCAGTTCAAAGTCGAAGTCAGAGGTTAGCTTGTCAATCTGGCTCACCACCTAGCCAGGGAAGGGGAGAGGAGATGAGAGGGGCCAGTGGGGGCCTAGCACTACCTGGGTATGAGTGTGCCTCTGCCCTGCCCTGCTCGACCCCCTGGCTTGTGACCCTAAAGGACCAGACTGGATTTGAGGTCATAGGTTTATTTGTCCTGTTGAGGTCCCAAAAGGCCAGAATTAGACCAGGATGTACAGAACTTGTTCTGGCCAGTCCCAAAGGCCAGTTTACCACTCTTCAGTTCCTTGGGGGTAAGAGGAAACTGCTTTCCAACCCTGTTTTCTGTCCATTTACACATCCCTGTCCCAAACACAGCTGCTGTTCTGGGGAGCTGTTCTGGGTTTGATCCTCATTTAATTTGAGAGGGGACCATTAAAGAGGGTTGAAGGAGTCCAGCAAGCCTGTTCAGAGGCCCATCCATCCTCAGAGAGGAAATGATAGAGGGTGACCATGAGAAGAACCCTGTTCAGGCTTCCTAAAGCATCCTGGACAGTTCCTGCCACTGGTCAGGGGCTTTCCCATGGATATCCACCAACCGTTCGGGATAAGAACAGAGGTGTATGGCACCGGATGGGTTACCCCTGTGCCCCGAGAGCCTCCTCCTTCCTTGCCTTCCCTGCCCATCAATAAGCAGAGATCCATCCTGGCTTGCTGGGAAAAGATATAAAGTGAGCCTTATTTTGGTAAGCAATACAGAAACTATCCATCCTGGGCCCAGAGCTGCTTGTTAAATGCACTCAGGAGGCAAGTCAGCTGTGGAGGTCACTGTACATTCTGCCCTCCCTGCATAAAGCGAAACCCTGAGCCTCCATGCAGGTGGCCCTGTCTTAGGACATCCCCTTGCCTGGACCTCTGTCAGCACATCAATCAAGGTGGAAGACTGAGGGAAAGAGGGAGGTCTAGTCAGAGACCTAGGAAGAGGACAGAGCGCGAGAAAGGAGAAACATTCAGTCCAAAAACAAAATAGCAAAACAATAAAGGCAAAGCAGAGGGACTCAGAGTCAAAGACAAAGAGACACAGCAAGTCATCTGGACCAGAATCTAGTGCCCAATGCCAGCTGGTGCTCTTTACCTGGAGCCACAGCAGTCAATTAATCAATTAACTAAGCTCTGAATTCAACAAACACGTACTGAAGACTACTGCTCTCCAGGAATTTGCTAGATCCTTGGCAAGGGGTGGGGTGGTGAGTGGCCCGAGGCGAAAGAGGAAGTGGGCAAAAGTGCTGTCAAGAGTAGCTCGGGTCAGTGGGAAGACTGCCCCATCAGGAGTTGAAGGCCAGAGGCAGGTGACCTGGTTGGCCTTTTACCTCTCTGGGTCTCAGTTTCTCAATTTGTAAACAGAGAGAGATGAATTCGTTTTATCTCCAAGATTCCTTCTACCTCTGGGATTCTAGGAGACTGTGTTTATAGAGGTGAGTTTAATAAGTTATTTTGGGTGTCACTGCCTAGGAAGGACTGCTCACCATGGCCCCAGACCAGGAGTGGCTGAGGCCTGCAGAAAAGCTGGAGGAGTCAGGACACCTGGGAGCCAGACTTAGCTTAAACATTGCTGTCAAGCAATGTCACATAAACTCTCTGCACCTCAGCTTCATTCACCAACAAGTGGGTGTGAGACTCCCAGCCCTGCCAACCTCATCAGAGCATCAAGAACTCTGAAAAGGGCAGAGGAAAGACTCCAAGGAGCTTTGGGAATAAATTACATCATCTCCCACCTCTGACCACCTACTATGTGCCTGGCTTTCCTACCCTTCCTGTTCCTGAGTCTCATCTCCACCAGTGAGATCATTCTGCTCCCTGCTGCTAGTGGTGGTGGTGGTGGTGGTGGGGGGGCTCAGGGACATATTTTGAAGATCACTAGTCTGGGTAATGGGGATTTACTCTCAGTGAAAACACAAGCTGGGCAGCCACGCCCATTCCCCTGCCCCCAGGGCTCTGCAGCCTGAGGGCAGGGCTGCCAGGAGGAATTTGGAGTCCAGTGATTTGGCTTTGACTTGGCTGTGACCTCTCAGATTTAGCAGGGACTAAAAGAGGAGGCCAGGCTTCCTGACGCTCAGTGAGAGTGACACCAATGGGCCCCAGGCCTGGAAACGCTCTTCCCACCCAGGAAGCTGGCCACCTGCTCAGAAGGCCTTTTCTTTTGGTCCTTTCCTTCTTCTTTAGTGTGCCCCTCTAAGGTTCCACCTTGGAGATATGCAGAAAAGGCAGAGAAGAAGCCTGGGTTCAAGTCCCAAATCTGCCTCCTCTTGGCTGTGGGAACTTAAGCAGATATGATAATCCACCTCCCAGCTTTGGTCTTGGCCTATTAAAAGAGATAACACTCCCCTCCTTGCTTGGTTGATGAAGATTAAACAGATTAAACTGCAGTTAGGACAGCCAAAAACTTAAGAACCTGAGCTCTGGCCTGGTGTGGTGGCACATGCGTGTAATCCCAGCAGCTTGGGAGGCTGAGGCAGGAGGATCACAAGTTCAAAGCCAGCCTCAGCAAAAGTGAGGCACTAAACAACTCAGTGAGACTCTGTCTTTAAATAAAATACAAAATAGGTCTGGAGATGTGGCTCAGTGGTAGAGTGCCCCTGAGTTCAATCCCTGGTACCTAAAACAAACAAAACAAAACAAAACCCTCTGGAGCCAGACCTGTGACTTTGGCCAAGTTACTTAACTTCTCTGTGCCTCTGTTTCTTCATCAAAGGAGAATTCTAGTAGTACTTACTTGATGGGGTTGCTACGAGGACTTAATGACCTAATGCTCTTGGGAAAGCATGTAGAAAAATGTAGCCTACCAATATCTGCTATGCACCACTGGGCAGGAGTGCATGCCCAGGTCCCTGGCACCCGGCCCAAGAACAAATGGGAATCAGTTCTTCACCAAAGGAATGATACTCTAATGGGGATATTTCTAAGCCTGGGGCAGAATGCTGGATATGGTGGACCTTTCACTGCCTTGACATGGGTAGTACCAATTTTGCCTAAAGCAGGCTTCTCTCCAGGCAGAATAGAACCAGAAGTTCCTATGAGTCAAATGGCTGTGAGGTTTGCAGGCAAATCTGGCCCAGTATTAGGTGGGGCAGGTCGCATCCACTTGATCAATGATGTAAGTTAGGATCAGAAAGGAAAGTCATGTGCCCAAGGGTACCTGGCTTCTATGCAGAGGCCTTGGTCAGTCCCCAAACCTTGCTGCCCTTCCCTGGTTCCTCATCTCATGGGCCCTCAGGAAGGGCAGACATGGGGCAGGCTTTGTGCTACATGCCTCTCTGCTTTGGATGTCTTGAAATCTGTGATTTCTCTCTGTGATTTAATAATCATTTTGCCTACATGTAATTTAGGATTGTCTTGGAGTACAGGGAAATAATTATATACACATTAGGAGAGAGGGAAGTGGAACCATAAAATCACTGGAGAGGCACTGTTGAGTCCATCTGCCTCACTGTGCTTGCTGATGGGGAAATTGAGGCCCAGAGCCTAGAAGGAGCTGAGCTGCGAGCACAAGTCAACTCCTGACTTCCAGGCCTTGCACCTTAAGACCAAGAATGACCTACTAGGGAGGGACCAAGAGCAAGCACTAGAGAGGAAGGGCAGGGCTGAAGGCTGTGACAAAACTCACCGGGGGACCAGGCATAGCCCAGGCCCCTGTCCCATGGGTGTCTCCAACCTCTGTTCTAGTTACAGCCTTAAGCTTCCCTCTCCTGAACAACTGTACCCACCTAATTTTCCCACTGAGAGCAGTTGCCTGTCTAGTGCCTTCTCCATGCTGCTGTATCCAGGGAATTTTCTGACCACCCAACAGAACCATGTCACCACTTTGCTTGCAGCCTTTCCCTGGTCCCCAAACTCCTGAGCCTCCCAAACACAATCCCTAGCACTTCCTTTCCTCTCCAGCACGCAGGCTCCACCCTCTCAGGCCTGCCCTCTCAGTACCCCTCTGCATTCCACTGACCTCACTTCTGCCTCACTCCTCCTCTCCAACTCCCTCCATCCATCCACACTTCCAGGAGGAAGCCTTGCAGTTTAGAGCAATATTTGACATTGCTACGATTCTGTGCGTATATGTTATGATGTAGTTGATGTTTGTCTTTCCATGAAAGGCAGGGCTGGCTGGGTCTGTTTTGCCCACTCTTGTATCCCCAGCTTGGCACAGGGATTGGTGTACTCTAAAAACACAGCTATTGATTGAGTGGATGAGTTGACTGGAAGCTTAATAAAAACTGCTGGGGGCTTCTTTGTTAAGGAAGAGTCCTACAGTCCTGGGCACCTCTGTATTGTCTGGTCCAGTCTTCCCTTGAGCTTTGGCTGAACCCCCTCTTCAAGGAAGGCATTCTGTGCTCCCTAAGGCCCTACTGCCTGGACTGAGGACCCAGGAATGATGGACCCAGCAAGTCCCACCCCCACCTCCCCTGATAAGCTGCTACCTCCTTCCCTCTCTCCTAGCTCCCTGGGCAGCTGGTTACATAACTGGAGACTCTGCATTATTTATGACCACTGATTATTTTTTAATTCTGTGATTACATTGTTTATTATCTTCCTGGGGGGCTGTGGAGTTAGAGAGAGGCAGAGTGAGCTGACCGTGATTCATGGCTCTCATCCTGCAATTTGGCCTAATAGGCCAGGGAGCTTCGGTGAATCTGTCCAAGTAGGAGAAGGCAAAGGAAAAAAGGAGAAGAGGCAGGCAAGAAAAAAAAATAATAATAATAAAAAATCCACGCAATTTGTGCCGAGCTGTGGGTGATGGAGCTGACCCACTTTGGCATGGCCCTGTGGTCCCCAGCTTCTCCTTCTCCAGCTGCTTCCTGGCTGGGTCACATTTATTTATCTCAGGTTCTCAAGGCCCTTGGCTTTCCCTGCCACCTTCATACACAGCACCTTGCCAACAGGACTGCACAGTGGGGCAGCCAGGAAACAGGCTGCCACAATGCCTGCTTCCTATGAAAATCAAGTGGGAGAACCGGCTACTGCCACCCCAGGCTGAGGAAAGGCTGTGCCCACTGCTCCACCCTCCCTGAGATGTTCAGGCCAAGGTGGGCAACTGTGCCTTTAAGTCATGTCTGACCCAAGAGTTGCAGATGATGTGGGGGATATAGGTGGTCAGCACAAGGATCCCCTTTGAGCCCCCAAGGAGGAAGCGGCCAAGTTCCTGCTCAAGGGGAGCTCAACATCTGGCAGACCAAGAATGGAAGGACCCTAACCCTGCCCTTGGGAAGTTTGGGTCGGTGGGCAACAGGGAGCAGCAGGGAGGCAGATTCCCTCCCAGAAACACAACAGGAAGTTCTGGAAGACAGTATGTGATTCTCACTGAGGACAAATCCCAATTCCAGACCATGTTCTGCAAGATGCCTGGGAGTCCACCCTTCACACTCTGTGTGACCTTAGCTCCTGCTTCTCTTCCCTGCTCACTCTGCTCTAGCTGCAGGCTTCCTTGATGATCTTGAACATGCTGGACACTTCCGCCAAGACTTGACCCAAAGCTCCTGCTGCATGCCAGCTCTTCTTCTGGGTAGCCATTCACCTCCCCACCTCTTCCCCCGCTTCCTTTGTGTCTCTCTTCAAATGCCACCTTATTGGAGACTCCTTTCTTATCCCATCACTGTCACTATCCCTTTTTCTTCTGGTAAGAAATGGTAATGCAGGCAACGCTAACAGGCCCAGGCCAGGAGGTCAGGACCTGGCCCTGACCCTGCTCCTGGCTAAGAAGCTGGTGTGGCTCCAGAAAACCAAGTTGTACATGGAAACGAGGAGCATGACAGTGCTACAATCATTAGTAATAACACTTTAACAGAGGGCCAAGTGTGCCTCCATGGTGGAGCACTTGCCTAGCAGGTACAAGGCTCTGGGTTCCATCCTGCACACCCAAAAAGAAAAACAAAAGCCTAACAGATAATGGAGCTGGCTTTGGGCTCATTGACGTTCTAAGTACCTTATATATAATACCTCCTTTAATTCTCACAGCAACTCTGGGGCAGGGGGTGGGGGTGGTGTAAAATTTGGTATCTTCATTTTACAAATGGGAAAACAGAAGCACAGAGAGGTAAAGCAACTTTCCCAAGTTCACACAGGATGGAGCTCACATCTGAAGCAAAAACATTTGGTCACATGACCTGTGCTCCTAGCCCCTGGACTGTGCTACATCTCTAAATTAATATTCATGGAATTTTGAGGAACTTAGGAAGCCTGTTGGGACTGGCTTGGTATCCTGGAGTATTGGGGAACATAGGAGAAATGAGGGCTAATTAACGTTTGACTGTCACATCCCTCTGCAGTACAATTTTAGCTTTCAAAGCACTTTTGTATTCCTTACCTCACTTATGTCTTTTAAATGACTTTCCCCACCCATGGGATTGAATTTGTTCCCTGTTACCAGGGGAGCTGGTGGCAGAGCTAGAGCAGGGTTTAGGGAGAGAGGGAAGTACAGGATAGGGAACTCCAAATCCTCCAGGACTGTGAGTAGTGTTGGCCCCTCCTCTTACATGCCAAGCCCCCAGTGAATCCTTGCAATATCACTGTGAGGTACAAATCACCATCATCCCTATTTCAGAGATGAGCAAACTGAGGCTCAGGAGCTTGGGGAAGAAGTGCCTTGGTATCTCTCATCCTTCAGTGAATTTCAGGATGTATGCTCAAGAGGATAAAAAGGGTCTGCCATGATAGTGGTGTCTGGGGGCCAGGGGCCCCAGGGTCTGCAGACAGGAAGAGGCTGGCAGAGGGAAATCAAGTTGAGTCTTCCTCTCTGCTGCCTTGCTCCCCCATCAAGCAACCTGTGCAGCTCCCCTGAGTCTTGTGTATGAGTCTTGCCTCCAAGTGTCACATCCAAGTGTCCTGCCTTCCTGATACAAGAGCAGACTGGTGGGGACTGAGCAGATGCTGCTCAGGGAGTTGGGTGTGATAGAGGAACAAATGCCTGCTACCTTCTTAACCTTGTCCAGATCCCCAGAGGAAAAATACCACATGAAGGGAGTGTGGAGAACTAGGAAGATCAGCTTTATAGTCCCTCTGGAGGACCAAGAGCCAAGATGATAGGTAGGCTCTAGGGAGTGCATTCCAAACCAGGGCCTGGTAACCCCAGTTGGTAACCCTATTCCAGACATCCCATCCCACAGGAGGTCAGGCACAGCATCTCTTCTGCCTGGGCCTTCCTGAGTCTCACCTACTTTCCCCTGCTCATCACCTCATGTCCGGACCCTGCTTGGGGGATGAGGGAGCTTTGAGCACCACCCCCCCCCACAGATGGGTGCCATTGGCAGCAGGCAGGCAGTGGCATACGGGGTAGACTCCGGTTGCCATAGCAACCTGCCAAAGTCTTCGGTGGAGGCATATGGCCTACAGGGTGTATGGGGGGAGGGGATTTATCTTCCGCTGTCCTGTCTCAGGCCTCTGGGCTGCACAGTCCATGCCCTGGAGCTCTGGTGTGGGAGGCATGGGAGTGGGTGAGTGTGACAAGGGAAGGGGGACATCTAGACACTCTGCAAATAAATCCCAATGCCATAGCATCAAAGCATAAGGTATTATCTCTTGAAGGTCCCTGTCAAAATGCAAAGAGATCAACCAGTAGCCCACCTGCTGGAGACCCAGAATAGGCAGCAGGAACCTGAATTCTAGACTCAATTCTGCCCCTGGCAGGCTGCATGATCTTGGACAAACTCCTGTCCCTCCCCGGGCCTCAGTTCCTTCAACAGTAAATGTACAGGGCTGGTCTGGATTACCTGTGAGATCCCTTTAAGATATGGATGACTATGCTGGGGGGGAAAGGGGGCAGGCACCTGGAAGATGGGAGTAGGCCAAGTTGTATCAAGGTTGAGACCCAAGATTAGAATCAATCTTGGCTCCTTCTGCATGGGCCTGCTGGGGCATGGGTCCCAGTCTCCTAAGATTGAAACTCTGAATAGGTCACATTGCCCTGATAGAATTGGAGAGTATTCAAAAGGGGTGGGAGAGGGTATTGTAATCCTTTGGACCCATGAGGTTGGAGGAGAAGGGGCTGCCAGGGGGTGGGGGGAGGGTTCTGGCCTTTGACTTTCTAATTGTACTAGCAAAGATGTTTAGCCCACACCATGGCCAGCTCAGTCCATGGCAGAAGACCCCCGCTTCTGTCTACCTGAGGCAACAGTCATTCCCACTTCCTGAGACTGGATTTTCTGACAGGCTCCATGAGGCTGATCCTGGACAGAGGGGATGTCCAGCCTAGTAGCAGTTCCTGTGCAGGAATCTCTGCAAACCCACCCCTTCCCCAACTTTGAATACAGCTCCTTCCAAACAACTCCTGCTCCTTGGCTCAGATCAGGCTGGAATGCTCTGTTGGCAGCCTGGGGTTGGTACCTGTCATTACTCTACTTCCTCAGCCCTCCTAGAGCCCCTCTCTTCCCTGTGCCCATAACTCCAGCTCAATCACTCTCCCGGCTATCTCTGCAGGGGCCCTGGTTACAAGGAATTGAAATTTGCCTAAAGCCCACCTGGCTGGTGTAATGGCACCCAGCAGGCAAATTCAGGCCAGCGGCTCAGAACGTTGGTCATGCATTTTGGGCTTGAACGCAGCCCAGGGGGCAGGGCCGACGACATGTGTACCTCATTACCCCAGTGATGTGAGAAGCAGTAATTAAACGGGGCTCCACTTAGAGAGACAGAGAGGGACATACACATTCCCTGAATTTCTCAGTGACTTTTCAGCCTTGGCAAAACCATTCAGAAACATCCCTTGAGGCAGGGGAACACATCTTCTCAGAGGAAATGCTTGCCCCTGCCATTGTACACAAGGACCCTTGACATCCACTAGTGCCTAGACCCATTCTTATCCCAGGACAGGGAAGGCATGGCTAGTTTAATTTTTCCCCAATCAAGTGCTCTGAACATCTGTGTGATCTCTGAGGCGATGCTTTCAGCAGGGCCTCAAGCAGTGGGAACTGCCTCAGTAGAGCCATCCATACTCTAGCAGGGCCCCTATGGCCAGCGCAGAGTCTAGGAGGTAGATGGTAAGGTCAAGGGTCAGCTCAAGCCCCAGAAGAGTATCTCCCTCTAAGAAGCTATGGTGGAATTTAGTTCTTACTGGCCACTTTGGCAACCCTAAGTGCTAACCATGGAGCTGGGCCCACTGACATGCTGCCCTAGCAATCTCTGCAGCACTAAGCCCCTACACCTCTAGGGTATGGTAAGAGTTTTGGCAAAGCAGATTTGAGGAAAGGAGAATGAGAAGAAAAGAAGTCCCCAACAGAGTGATACATGTGCATGTGGCTTGGCACACTCAAACACACATACATATGTTTTGGTGCCAAGCCCAGGAAGGCTGGTCTAAAGCCTGTGTGGCTCCTGTATACCCCTCGCTTACCTCCCTCAGCTCCTTGGCCACCTCCTTGAGCTCCCGCAAGATGCCTTCAAGCTGCCCGATGACCATCTTCATGCGCTGTCGAATCCTCTCTCGCTCACCACCACTGCTGGGGTCGTCACTGGGCTGCCCGAGGTCCGGGGTGCCCCGAATGTTCATCCTTTACCACGTGGCCGCAGGCCTGCCCATACTCCCCCCAGTCGGGCACACGCTGTGTCTTCCTCGACGGAGCCCCCCTCAGCAGGGCAGAGCTCCACATCTTAACGGCCCCCCAGCCCACCCTGGTACTGGGCAGCCCTTACCCAGTCCCTGCCCCCTGCCACTCCGCCTGCTTTTCCTCTGGGTGGGAAATGAACACCCAGAGGGAGACAGAGTCTAACAGAGAGGGTCAAGGTGAGGACACAAGAGGGCAGGGGGAGGGGCCTTGGGTCCCAGGAGAGCCTCCAGGACTGGAGGAACCTAGGGGTGTGCAGAGCTGGTCTCTGCCTGAGCCTAGACACAGAGGCAGGGGGATGACTCCGCAGGGACTAAGGGTAAGGATGCCCTTGGGATGGGGGAAGGCAGCAGTAATCCCCTCACAACTCCTAGGCAGTTGCAAAGGCAGAGGTATCTGGATGTAACTGACACCTGCAGAGGGAGGGAGCCGGGGTCTTCCAGATGTGAAGGGGGCTCCAGATGTGGGTGGCTCTGAAGAAGAGCTGGATTGGAGGAGGGCAGCCCCCTGCAGAGAGAGCGAGTCTGGCGTCAGCCCTCCCAGGCTGCAGCACAAGCCGGCAATGCTGCTTCCTCCCTCCTCTCCCCTGCCAGCACCTTCCTCGCTGGGGATTTATTTATTTTTTCTTTGTAGGGAGGGGTGGTGGAAGCAGATGGTTTTCAGCACACTCCTTCTCTGGGGAGTGGTGGCGGGGAGCCCCTGCTTTAGAGGCGTAAGTCCTCAGCCTCCTCTGGGGCACCCTGGCCGCGGTTTCCCCAACCCCCACTCCCATAGTCAAGCCTGGCTCAGCTGGTACACCAGAGGGCCTCTCCCGTCCTCCAGCCTCCTCCTAGTGCCCCCAGGGTGCCCTCGTTCCCAGCGGACCCTCCCTCCCTTGGCACCGCCTTCCCTCGGAAGCCCGGCTCCAATACTCACCAAGGGTGGGGGCACCGGCCTTCCCTCCGAGCAGCGTCGGGGGCCAAGCCCCAAGACGAGGTTGGGGGGCCCCCAAGGCTCCCTAGGGCGGACTTCTCTCTCTGGACCCTTCGGCCCTTGGCCTCAGGGATGTTCTCCGAGCCTCGACCCGAGACATCAGGGCGGTGGGAGGGGGCGGGGCCTCCGCGCTCCCGGGAAGGGGGCAGGAAAAATCCGCCACAACACCTGCCAGGCTCCGGGTCCGGAACGCGCGAGGGTCCGGCGGGCTCGGGGCTCCCAGGCCACAGGTGACCCGGGCGCAGGGCAGCCGAGACGACGCCGGGCCGGTCCAAGCGCGCGAGCCAAAGTCGGAGGGTTGGGAGGGCGCCGGGATCCCCTCAGCCCACGCCCGGCATTCCCCGGGCTCCGCACTGTCCGAGATTCACACCGTCCAGTCCAGATGGGCCGGGGCCGGGCTCCGCTGTCGTCTGCCCTGCCCTGCCTTTAGTAAGCGGCACCACCAGGCGCCCAGGACGCGCTCAGCCTGGACCCAGAATGTCCGCGCTCCGGCACCCGCGTCGCCCTGGGCGGCCGCGGGGATCCGATCAGCCCAGCCCCGCAGTCTTCCCGGAGCGAGGACGCTCCCAGGGCTCAGGCCACGATCCGAAAGGTCCGGAATCCGCCGGGTCCCGGGGGGCGGGCGGCGTCTGCCGCTGGGACCCCGTCTTTTGCCCGGCCCGGCAGAGAGTGCGCGAGGCTGGGGCCCTGGCCCGGCTGGGTTCGGCGGCCCGGGCGCGGGCTGGAGCGGCGCCCGGCGGAGGAGAGGAGAGGAGGAGAGAGGAGGAGGCGAGGCGAGGGGAAGGAGGGGATGGGCGCCTGGCGAGCCGGGCGGGACCGGGGCGCACGGGGCTCGCAGCCTCCGCTGGACTCCCGCTGCCTCCTGCCCGCTCGCTCTCGGCTTCCTGCCTCGCAGAACCCCGGGCGCCGGGTCGCTGCCGGTGGGACAAACAGGCGCCGGGTCGGGGCTGGGCCTCCCTCCACTGCCTCGCTCCGCCCTGCCCCACTGGGCTCCGCGGGCCTGGGCCCGCTCCTGAGCGCCGCGGCGCCGCGCCCGGCCGCCCCCGGCCCGCCCCGCCGCCCCCCGCCGGACTGGCCGCCCGGGCGGGCGCTGGCTACCTCCGAGGCCGCCGGGCTCGCTCGGCTCAGCTCGCCTCGGCGCTGTCAGGGAAGGGGCCGGCCCGGCGCGCCGGGAGGGAGCTTTTAAAGCGACACACACGCCTCCCAGCGCCCAGCGCACAGTGCGCGAGCCGGGGGGTCTCGTCACCCTGGAGAAGGAAAAGAGGCCTGAGCTTGTAGGGCGCGAGGCGGGCTAGCCTAGTTGGACTCTCGCCGACCTGGGGCGCGGAGGGGCGGGGACTAGGGACTTAGTTCCTTCCCACCTTTCAAGACACTTCTTCGGCCTCCTTTGCGGTGTACCCTAAGCTTCGCTTTTGACTGTTTCCCGCATCCAGACCCCCACTTGCCTCCATCATACCCCAAACTGCCCCAGACCTTAGCTTAAATTAGATTAATTCAGAAAATAGAATATAGCCAACCTTTACCTAGTGTGTGCCTCTGGGCTGGGCGGAGCCAGTCTGGAGACGAGGTCAGTATCAGATATACCTCAGACTGGAGCTCGTCCTTGGCTCTTCATCCATTTCCTCAGCATTTATTCACTACCTTCTGTGTACTGGGTTCCATACTAGGCTCTGAGATCACCTAGAGGAAAAGCAGCATTTGGGAAGCTCACAGCTTAAAACAACACTCCTGAGCAAACTGAGGGGTGGTACATGCAGGACAGAGGCAAGTTCTAGAAAGTTCTAGACGCAATGGTAACATTGGGTGGGGAAGGTAGAAAGAGTATAGACAAGGGTCTGGCAGGTTCTCCCCCAGGAAGGCAACCTTTGAGCTGCATCTCAAAGGAGAAGTAGGAGTTATCTAGGTAACTGTCAGTATGGGGGAAGTGGGGATGGCATTCCAAGCAGGGAGGAGGGTGGGCTCCAGAGCAAAAGCGAGGGAGGGGGAGTTTAAGCCAAAGGTGGCCTTTAAGTTCCTGTTTTGACTGCTCTGTGGAAGTGGATTAGAGGGAGCCCAGATCAGGAGAGGTTAGGAGCTTGGATTTTATCCTGGGGCAGAGGGGAACCTGATCCCACCTGCCTTCTCAGGAGATCCCTCTAGGTCACCCTGGATGGTGGACTGGAAGAAGAGATCACAGACTAGCAGAAAAATTAGGAGGCCATTGAAAGTCCTGAGTTGAGGGAGGCAGGCCAGAGTGGCAGCAGGGATAGAGAAGGAGCTGCTTGGAGAAATCTTTTAAAGCATGGAGGCACTTAGAGATTCATTGAACTTTGAAAAATGGAGGCCTGTCCAGAATGCCTCTGACTTCTAATTTGTGAGATTGGATAGGTGGTTGTGCCACCATCTGAGTCATAGCATGGAGGGGAATCCCAGTTCTGGAATGAAGAAGAGGGGTTTGGAACAGGTGGAAAGATACCAAAGGCAGTCTTTGGATCCAAGCTTGTGGAAGGGGCTGGGCTCCAGAGTAAGTAGTGTGTTTTTTGGGACTCATCATTAGAAGGGTGAGATTAAGCAGGCACATTGTGTAATATAAGCAGTAGGTACAGGCTTGGAGAGGTGTCCATGAGCAAGATGGAGGAGCCATCAGCAGGTAGGAGAACTGAAAGAGTAGAGAGTCCTATGGGCCTAGGAGGAGAGGTTTGGAAGCAGCAGGACTGCAGAGAGAAGCCCTGAGAGAAGGAATGGAAAGTGTTCACTGTCCTTGGTACTTAGGAGACTACTGGTGATGTGTCGGGCAATGTGGTATGTGTTGGGGGTGAGAGGAGCTAAATTGTTGGGCACTGAGGACTGAATGGCTGGTGCGGAATAGGAGTTGGTGAGTGCAGATGACATTTTCAGAAGTTCAGATGACAGGGAGGTAGTGCTCCTGAGCTAGAAGCAGATGAGGACCTGGGGAGGTGGGACTAGAGGTGGCTTGAGGCTGGCCCATAGCAGCCTTGGATTTCAGGACAGTGATAATGATGTGGGTACTAAGGGTTTCCTTGGCCTCTGAGTTCTCTCAGACATGTGTTTCCAGGGGTCTTGTGTAGGCACTCAGTAACTCCTACTTCTCTGAGGGTCAGCTAAAGAGGACCAGAGTTGTATAGGTGGAAATTCAGCTGCCAGGGTCGAGGAAGATGTTCTCCTGAGGAAGTAGATTCACAGGTCCTATCAATCACTTTGTTTTAAATTGTGCTAAAATACACATAGCATAAAATTTACCACCTTAACTATTTTTGAGAGCACAGTTCAGTGGCATTGAGTACTGATATGGGTGGCTCTGGAAAGGGGGCTGGATGGGAGGAATGGAATCATTTCCACCAATCACTTTAGTGGGAGCTGTAATGCTGAAAACCTCAAAAATGTGCTAAGCCTGAAAAAGATAAAATAAGTTTCTAGTCTCAGGTCTAGAATTATCTGTCCTCATCCAGAATGGGGGAGGTGTGTTTGAACTGGGAGTGTTAGGAGTCAGTGAGTTTGTTTTAAGAGTAATATCTAATTATTCATCAATGAGAGCTTGAGTCTCATTAATGGAAGAGCAGTGCTTAGAAAAAAGGAGGTGATATTTCTTCTATTATCTGTGTGGCTCAAACTATGCCTAGGACCTCAATTCACAGGCTGTGTGCACAGGATGCAGCCAGGATGGAAAGGAGAGGGGACTGGTGTATAGGTACCCTGAAGAATGGTTGGACTGGTCAGGGCAGACTGAAGGCTCTCAGAGAAGTCTCTGATTATAGATCTCCAAAGGGCTGCTGTAGGCAAGAGGGAATAGGCAGGATCTGGGAGTTCTCACACTTGCCTTCTTGAGTGTTTGGGATTGACCCATCTTCCTTTCCCCCAATCTCCCTGCCTAGATGTTCCATCCTTCAGATCTCTGCTTGGATATCAGGTAGTCTTCCCTAATCCTTCCGGCTAGAGAGAGAAATGGAAGCACTCTTTTGGCTCTTAACCAAATGCTTCCCAGGATGTTCATTTAATGTGCTAGCTGTGTGACCTTGAGCAAGTCACTTAACCTCTCTGAGCAGGCATGAGGAACCCATAAACATTTCTGTTTTTCTGAATTGGCTATCTTGCCAAAAAAAAAAAAAAAAAAAAAAAGTCATTTCTACTGTGTTTTGCACTCAGAGAAATAGAGATGATAATAGTATCTACTTTCCAGGGTCATTGTGAGCATGGAATAAGATAATGCACGTGGAAGTACTTGGCCTAGTGCCTGGTCCCTGGTAGGTGCTCCATAGATAGTGGCTGCTATCAGCTCTTAATAAGCTTTACTTTCTTGTGAGGCTGTAAACTCTCCATTATGATGTCTGCCCCTGTCTCTACATGGACCAGTGTAGTGGAGTGTGACAGCTAGTGATTATGACCTCTTTAGCCTGTTGCCCACCATCCTACTTTTGGTATCCTTGTCCTTTGGGAAATTCCTCCCTGTTGTCATATAATGCTGGTGGGTTGTCAGTTAAAGTACCCACTACTTCCACCCATCCCTTTCCCACCCAGACCAGGCAGGCATATGATCCAGAATGCACCAATCACAGAGCCCCATCCTATAGCAACAGTGATTGGTCCGAAAGGTGAGCACAGGACCCAAGAAAGACCAATCAGACTCTTTCCTTGGGATTGGTATGTAAATACCTCCCTTAGAGCTGTCTTGATTACTAAATTAAACCAGTCCATGTAGGGGGTTGAGCACAGGGCTTAGTATGCATTCAATAAATATCAGCTGTTATTAATATTGATCCCAGAGTTTGGGATAATTTTGTGAACACAAAGTTCGGGATGAGTGGCTAGCACCATAGGCAAACTTTTTATAAGTCCCTCAACAGAGGGGTTGCAGAGGGTGAAATCTGAGTCACCCAGAAAAGGCCACTTCAGAACAACAGCATCCCATATATCCTGCCTTGGCTGGACATTGGCAGGGCTTGCACTGGGGAAGCCATGTCTGTGGACATTTCTGACATCTTTCTGTCCAACCTCATCCCCACTGTGGAGTTTCTCAAGAGTTTTCCAGGCTTGCTACTTCCACTGCCTCACCCCCAACTCACTCCTCAAACCTTCTCACCTGTTTCTGTTGTCACTGCGTTGTTGTTCTGTTTTTGGTATCATTACTTTGCTAGAATCATCCCCTCCAAACAGAACCTTGTTCTTGCTAATACCAGTGAACACCTTTCTTCCCCTGGCCAGGGTTTTGAGATCCCTACCCCTACTGACCTCCTCCTGCTTCCTGGCTCCCTCTTCTTAGTGACAGCATGACTCATGACTTCCCTGATTCCCTTCTATGACTCTGGCTGCAGCTTCTCACTTGGCCTTAGGGTTCATCTTCTTTCTCTGGTCTCTAGACTTTGGTAGTCCTTGGGATTCTCAGCTAGGTTCTCTTCTCATTCTACAACCTGCCCCAAGGGAGTTGGCTCTTCCACATTCCCTAAGAGTCTTTGATTTCCTATTTGCTCTCCAGATGCGACCATGCTGAAGGTTCAGTTCATATTGCTATCTGCCTACTGGACTTTTCCATGAAGATCTCTGTAGGTACCTTCAACTGCATATGCCCAAATCGGAACCCCTTGTCTTTATCCTCAAATGCATCTTCTTTTGTCTTCCCCATATCAGAGAATACCACCTCATCCTTCCATGTACACCACAAACTTGAGATCACCCTAGATTCTTTCTCTCTCCCCACCTCTCACATGTAACTAGTCACTAAGTCTTACTGCTTTATTGTTTCTACCCCACTAATATGGTGTGGACAACCTTCTTGTCTCTGCAGATAACCAGGTCCTGTCTTGCACCCATCACCATAGAGAACAAGTACATTGCACTGCCATGGTGAACCCAGCTCTCTTCCGCCAGACCTCAAGCTGCTGGAGGACAGGCATTGGATTATGCTCCTCCATGCTCTTAAAGGCCAGCAGAGTTGGTGGATTAATTAAAAAATTTGTCTCTATGGGTCAGTCCTCAGTTGTTTTTTCAATTGAACAATTTCTCTCTTTAGGTCAAAGTCTGACTGAACAATATGTCCCTGTGGGTCAAATCTTTTCTTTTTTTCTTTCCCCAAATCCAACATTTTCCTGGAAACATGGCTATATCTTCTATTATTGTGGTCTACAAAAGTGACCATAAGTCACAGAGAACCTGTCTATTGCTATTCCTGGAATTTTGGACCATGCTGTGGTCAATGCCTACAGTTTCTTTCATAAAGTATGCATTATTCTGATGCTGTGGTCATTACTTGCAAATCAATGGGCACTGTTTTCGGCACCAAATCAGATATCATTGCAACCTCACTCTAGAGAGGGAAATATGGGTTTTTGGTATTATAGATCCCACTCATCAACCAGATATTGAGGATCTGGGAGTTAGTGGCTACCATTCTGCCCAAACGTTGCCACCTGTTTTTCAATGCGTGGTTCAGCCTGGCTCTTCCATTCCTCTCATCCGTGGCTGCTTGCAGTATCATTCAGCTTCTCCTTAGTTTCCAACATGCTCAGTTAGCCCAACTTTCATTTCATGTCACCTCTGGGTGTGTGTGCTCCAAACACTAAGTCCTGTTGGAGCAAATGTAAACCAAAATGCAAGACCATGAGAGGAGTTTGTCACCATGTGTTGGACTCATATTTGACTGAATAATGTGGTGTGAAGGATTCGGAAATATGCTTTAAATTCCCTTTTGCTGCTTCTATTAGAAAAATGTCCTGCCTACTATTAGAACAATTTACTGTTTACTGATGTTTTGACTTTGGGTTTTAATATGTTTTAGTGCAAATAACTAGAGAGAACTTCTTTGATTGAACATATCTGAGAGCAACTAGTTCAATTAATCCAAGTTGGCTATAGTCAGTTTCAAGGTATGTGTGATGAATATCAAATGACTCTCTGAAGTATTTGCTTATCTTACATCTTTATTAAACAGCATACTCTTAGATTAAGCTAAGATGGAAAAGGCTGGAGGGAAGGCGTGTGGCACATAGCTCAGGGGGCCCCGCAACACGTACTCTGACCTGTAACGCTCAGACGCTGCTCTCCCCAGGAAAGACCCATATGCAGAGAGTGTGTGACTTAGACGCACCTCCACTTCCTCTTCTAAAAATGGCGTGTTGGGATAGTAGTACAGGAAGATGATATTCTGCAGAGTATGTTCAAACAAAGAATGCCCAGTGAGTCTGCCAACAGCACCAAAGAGCTCTGTCGTTGTCATTCCTGCCTTTCTGGGGAATTTCATGCTGCTCATTATCCCCCATGCTCCGCTCTCCTGTCACTTAAATCTCAATCTCTATCTTTCTCTCTGTCCTGGTTCTTTTCCATCAGCATTTAACCTACTCTCCAAACTCTCCCATCTTAAAAGTAAGAACCTGCTGGGCTTTCCAAGCACTGGCTCATCTTTCCTTTTTGCACAGCCAAGCTGTCCCCGGAGTTGTCCTCATTGCCTGCTCTCCTTCCCTGGTTCTCACTCATTCCTCTTTCTTTTGCAATCCAGTGATCACCTTCGCCACTTCCCTGAAAACCCTTTTCAGAGCTAAGGTTACAGTGACCTCCAAGCTGCTCCCTCCACAGGGCGCAGTTGAGTCCTGATTTGACTTGTCTTCCCACGGTGTTCAGACTGTCAGCCACCTTCCCTCTGCCTAGGGACAGCAGCCTTGACAGCTGACTTGCTCCCACCCTGCCCAGCTTTGAATGCTGCAGTTGCTCAAGGCTCAGGTCTAGCTCCTTTCCTTCCTTACCTTCCTGAGCCCCCTTGGCATCCCCTTTTCTGGTGATTTCAGTCCTACCCAGCATGGCTCCTCCCAAATCCACATCTGCAACCTAGACTCTCTTCAGGTTCTAGACTTGTGGATTCTACTGTCTTCTGGGAAGCTTAAATGAAAAACTGATCTCAGAATATTTCCTAAACTCTTGACTACAGACTGAATATCAGTGACCCCCTCAATTCAAATTGGAATCTAACACCGAATGGGATAGTACAAAGAGGTGGGGTCTTTGGGAAGTGGTAAGCCACGAGGGTGGAGCCCACATGAATACATTGCTACCTTTTGACAATGTTGCACATGCTATTCTCTCTGCCTGGATACTCTTGTCCCTTCTTCACCCAGCTAGCTTCTGCTCACCCTTGAGGTCTTGGCTTCAGTTCTTCAGAAAGGCTTCCCAGACCCTTTTCCCAAACTAGGTTAAACCCTCTGTTATATTTGTAATAATGTGACATCCTAGCCTTCTCTGCTAGAATCTAGAATCCTTTTCTCTACCACAATGCACATACTCAACAAATATCAACAACTGGTAAAATTCAGGGTGGTTAAGCAACCGGCTTGAAGTCACACAGCTCATCAGTAGATCTCATCTTAAACCCTTTTAAACTAGTTGTGGTGTCTTTCCCCTGAGATACCACCATATCCAGATTCCCCTTACTAAAACAATAATCACACCTTATCAGAGCTGTTTGTTGAATAACACATCTTCCCTGCTAAGCCATGAGCCTCTAAAGCAGGGGTCAGTTGACTTATTCATTCTTGCACTCCCTAATTTTAGCTCAATATTTGGCATGTGGTGGTGACGTAGAACTGTGAATGCTGATGATTGGGTTTCTATTGATGAGCCCCCAATTTCTTTTCTAGCTCGGATTTCCTACCAAGCACCAACTTTTTCCTTAGTTCAGGTATGGATTGTGCCTCTTTTATTTTCATTCTGAGTTAAGTCTTTGAAAGAAGCTTTTTACTAATAAAGAATAAATCAGTGAATAATTGATAAGCATGAATGAAAATAAGACCCCAGACTTAAAATACAAGAGGCTAGAAATGGTTGAGACAAAGCAGTTGGGCTCCATATAGTATATGTGGGTTGAGCTGCCGCAAGTCATGGCCACCTACCCAATTCTGCCTTTTTCGTCTTTGAATGAATTGTTATTTATTTCCTCCTCCAGCCGCCCTCCCACCTTGCCTGGACTCAGTCCTGGAGGGAGTACTTCCCACTTTTTGGCTCACTTCCTGTCCAAACTCTGGTTATCAAATCTGGGGAAGCAGTTTTTAAAAATATTTTAAAAAAATATAGATGGACACAATATCTTTATTTTTATTTATTTATTTTTATGTGGTGCTGAGGATCGAACCCAGTGCCTCATGTGTGCGAGGCAAGCGCTCTACCACTGAGCCCCAGCCCCAGCCCCTGGGGAAGCACTTCTAAGGAGATTGAGGTCCCATCAGTGATGGGCAAACAGAGGACCAGAGAGAGAAGTGACAATGGAGCTGTATACTCCTCGGGTGTATATTATGGCAGTGCTGGCTGGACCTATCCGCACTTTCCTCCAGAGAGCCATGCTACCTTGGCTGGGTTCTTTACCTTCCTCTGGATGTGGAAGGAGAGAAGCAGAGTGTGGAGGGCTGGGCTGCTGGGAGCCAGGGTGGTGGTGGCTGCACAGATAAGAGGGCAAGCAGCAAGACGGAAGCCAAACTCAGAAGGAAGGGCAGGACAACGGTGCTGGGGCTGGACAGAACAGCAGGTTCTTGTCAGACACACAATTTAATTCCAAAGCTGTATTCCTGGTGCCGGGGAGATTTTCAGCTTGCAATAGTGTCATTTACAGATGGATTTGCAGTGGCGAATTACAAGTTTGTAAGCAACAGCTTCTCTGACGCCTCAAAGGAAAAAAAAAAAAAAACTTATCCCTCTGTAAATTACAAATTCCTAACTAACAGTGTTATCCAACTGAATGCAAAACAAATTCATTACCAACTACATTATTCCGTTGAATACCAAGTGAATGAATTGCACAGGGTTTTGTGCAGATTGGGGGATGTGACAGGAGATGGGGAGAAAACAGCCCTTCCCGCTACTTTTCTCTTTTTGATTTTTCTTCCAGACCCACCTCAAGCTGACCCAGGATGTAAGCAGAACTGGACAGGTGTTCACTGCTGTCATTAAAGGAGAACCGGAGGGCTGGGGCTATAGCTCAGTGGCAGAGTACTTGCCTAGCCTGTGTGAGGCACTGGGTTTGATCCTCAGCACTACATAAAAATAAACACATAAAATAGAGGCATTCTGTCCATCTACAACCACAAAAAAAAATTTTTTTTAATGGCGACTAGAGGTTCTGGGGGTAATGATTGGGGATGGAGATGCACCCAGGTGACCATACTGCTGTCATGTGTGTGCCTTTTTTGTGTGATTATTTTAGAACTGCTCTGGTGTTATCTTATGATGCTGTCTTGTGAAAGCTCACAAGCCTAAGTCCTTGTGAGTGGCAAGACATGCCCTCAAAAGGGGAATCATTCCTACGGTTAGTTAGCCATGCAAGAAGATGTGGGGTTGCTGAGCTGAGAGCACAGTAAGATGGGTCTGTTTTAGTATTGGAATGAGGTATTCCCCTTGTCTCCCCAGAACATTCCTTTCTTGGGATCAGGCTTCAGGGTGCTGAGACATCTAAGTGGATGTTTCTGGGTGGTGGGTATGAAGACAGTGTCCATAACAGGCATACAACTTAGGGTCCATGGTGAGAAGTGGAGGTACTTTGTAACCTAGATTATCTAGTTCCCTCTGACTCTATGGTGTATATGTAATTTATGGTCCTAGAAACTTACTTGTTTTCTTTTATGTTTATTTTAGAAAATCACAAAATACAAATAAATAAAGCTATCACAAATCACCCATAATTTTCCAGCCCCAAATAACCAATCTGGGGTGGATTGAGTCTGAAACTCAGCTCCTTCTCCAATTCCCTAGAAAAATCATTTTTTCAGAAACTCGGCATTTGGTGGACTTGCCTGAAAATTTGGTGTAGGGGAGAAGAAATGGTCCATAGGGCACCCCCACAGGCAACTTTTGAGGAAGAGCAGGGACCTCAGCGATGAAAAGGCTTCCCTACTCCGCACCCCACCAGGAGCTTTCCTGGCATTGTCCTCATCTTGGCTTCTCTTCCTTGTCCTCTGATCATCTCACCTTTCTTGGCCAACTTCCTTGGGAGCAAAAGGAATTCCTCTCCTAGTCTGAGAAATTTGAAATTGTGATGTGTATAAACATTTGACCAAAGATTTTTCCCCCCAAAGAATTTCCCCTCTAAGAAGAATTTCAGTGCTGGCTGCTAAAATATACTAGTTTAACCTTGTTTCATGAACACATATTTTTAGGGGCAGGGGATTATTCTCTAAATGGTAATCTGATTTTGCTCATTAACAATATAGAATCAGCATATTTCTATGTCAATAGTTTTCTGTTTTAATGGCTGCATATTAATCCATATGGTTTCTTTGAACAATCTTTTTTTTTTTTTTTTTTGCTATGCATTCAGGCTGTTTCCAATTATTGCTATTATAACACCCACACATCATCTTTGCACATTTATCTAATTATTTCCCCAGGATAAGTTCTTCGAAGTAAAATTTCTGAGAATGCACTTTCCAAAGGCTTTTGTCATATTGTTAAACTACTTTTTAGAAAGTTCATGCCAATTTCTTCTCTCATCAGTAGCTTATCTCATTGGCCCACTTACTATAAATGCTCTAGCTTTGTCTCAGCTTTGCCATCAGTTTTTAAAGAAAGAGCTCCCATGGTCAGCATGGTGGAACCATGGCAACTAGCGAGAGGTTCCCCGAAGGATGCAGAACCCCTTGGGCAGGGAATGCAAGCAATGGGGTCCAGCTGTCCTTTCCTGTGTGGATTCTTTGACAGTTTCCATTGAGGGATTTGAAATTGACTGAATTTATGAAGGAGGACAGGAGGACATCATTTTCCTTTTAATGATGGTGGTGGGGATGGATGTATGGTAGTGATGACGGTTGATATGTGATTATTTACTTATTTATTTATTTAATATTTATTTTTTTAGTTATAGGTGGACAAAATACCTTTATTTATTTATTTTTTAATGTGGTGCTGAGGATCGAACCCAGTGCCTCATGCAAGCTAGGCGAGCACTCTACCACTGAGCCACAACCCTAGCCCCTATTTACTTATTTATTTATTTTGCTGCACTGGGGATTGAATCCAAGGCCTAGAGCATATGAGGCAAATGCTGTACCACTGAGCCATATCCCAGCCATGATGTGTGATTTAGATGGTGTGACACTCATGAGGGTATTGGTGGTGAGCCTGGAGCAGATGGTAACAGGTCACAGTGGTGGAGAGGGTAAGCACAATGTCATGGAGGGAGATGGTGGCCTTGACAGTGGGATACTGGTTATGGTGGTGGTAGTGGTGACAAAGGTGATGGTGAGGATTTATGATGATGGTCGTGGTGGTTAGGGTGAATGCAGCATTGACGGGGGAGATGGTGGTGATGGTTTGGACAGTAGTGCATTTGGATGGTAGTTGTGGTGGTGGTTACCATGTTGGTGATGGTGAATTATGAAGGCGGTAAGAAGGCCGTTGGTGACAGTGGCAGTAATGGGGAGTGCAGTGTTGATGGTGGTCTGCAGGATAGAGGAGAATATGAGGAACTGGGCTGTTGGTTCCACTGCTGGCATCAAAGGGGAGCAAAAGGTGGGCTGGGCCTTCTCAAGTGCAGGCAAGTACCCCAGGACTGCTGGCAGTGAGGATGATGGCGGTGTGAAGGGCCTGTGGCAGCTGAGCCAACCTTAGAACTCACAGTGTGGGAAGGACCCTGGTCCCCTCCACGCCTATGTGGGCACCATCTGGCAGCCCCTGCCCTTACCTTCAGGTGAGCAGTCTGGAGCACTGGTCCAAACTCCAGCTGTCTCTCTCCTCTCTATCCCCTGCCTCCCAGCAGTCCCTTGGATCTCTGAGACTGGCTTTTGCTCAGTTGTGTTGCCAGGAAAGAGCCCCTTCTCCATTTCTCCAGGTGCATCATGAAGCCTGCTTGGCATGTGCACATGTGCACGAAGCTACGGGATTTTCTCTTCCCAGGCGAGGATGTCTGAGGAAGTTCAGGGAGATGGCAGGCATGTGTCTGAGTGGTCAGCATCCTGGGCATCAAGGGGTCACTCTGTGTCCGGGAATGGGGCTGGGTCTCTCCCTTCAGACTGTTCCTGTCCTCCCTAATGCTAATGCAGAAGCCACTGGAGCCAAGTGAGGGGCTCACTTTGGTAGGGGAGAGACATTTTCTTCTTCCATTCTCACAAAGTTTCCATGGTGACAAGACCAAGCAACCAGGGGGACTTGATGAATTAGATCAAATAACACCTCTCCCCCTGGAGTGTCCTCACAGTCTCTGGGTTCAGGGAGGAGGACTCTAGGTAATCAATGGGTTCACAGAAGAAGGAAGGATGGGGCTGAGAGCATGCCAGCCTGGAGTGTGACAGCGGTCTGCAAAAGAATCCTGTGCCCTTCTTTCCTTACTGTGCCCACCCTGGCCTGCCCGAGAAGCTTCCTACCACAGAGGTATGGTGCTGAGTGTGGCCCCTCCCAGGAGGAGCTGCAATGGTCACAGAGCACCTTTAGGAGGGCAAGTCTGATCCCAAGTGGAGGAAGCATTAGTGGCACCAAGGCAGATGAGAAGATCGAGGTTGTTGGGAAACAGAGCTGAGGGGTGGATGTGAAAGGAACAGATTCGCCTTTGCTTAATCATTGGGGTTTACCACCTAAAACTCTGTTTTCTAAAGAACAGGCAGGGACAAGTTTTTGTGGTTTTTTTTTTGGTACCAGGGATTGAACTCAGGGGTACTTGACCACTGAGCCACATGCCCAGCCCTATTTTGTGTTTTGTTTAGAGACGGGGTCTCACTGAGTTGCTTAGCACCTCGCCATTGCTGAGGCTGGCTTTGAACTGGCGATTCTCCTGTCTCAGCCTCCCAAAGTGCTGGGATTACAGGCTTGCGCCACCATGCCCAGCTAGGGACCAGTTCTTGAGAGCACAGGCTGTGGAGTCCAAGTGACCAGGCTGTGAGTCCAGGTGTGAAGGATGCCTTCATCCTAAGGTTGTGGACTATGTGGGAGATCACAGATAAAGCTCCTGGAGGTGCTCAAGATGCATTTGTTTCTTCTCCCCTTCTCCATCCTCTCCTTCTCACCTCTTAATGCCCACACCTCCTGAAGAATTTTGAGGTGCAGGGCTGTCCCTCATTAATTTCCAGCTTTCAAATTATTATTTCAAGTTATTCCAGGCATTGGACGGGGACAGTTGTGCTGGAGGCTAGGGTCAGTGAGGTTTGTTTTTTTTTTTTTTTGGTACTGGGGATCAAACTCAGGGGCACTCGACCACTGAGCCACATCCCCAGCCCTATTTTGTGTTTTATGTAGAGACAGGGTCTCACTGAGTTGCTTAGCACCTCGCCATTGCTGAGGCGGCTTTGAACTCGTGATTCTCCTGTCTCTGCCTCCCTAAGTGCTGGGATTACAGGCGTGTGCCACCGCACCCAGCTTGACAGTGACCTCTTATTTGTAACTTCCACCGCGCCTGGTTCAGTGAGGTATTTTTAATGCAGATGGGGCCTGGGAGCAAGGATACAAGAGAAAGTATGTGTTGGGGGAGGGCTGGGAAGGCGACAGTGTGGGACAAGAGGGTTTGCTATCCTGAAATGTTGGGTCACCTGCCACTCTTTGAGCTGTGGCATTTCTCTGAGAGTCTGAGGGTGAGGAATTAAACTCTCAGAGATTAGCCGACATTTGAGAGAAGCCATGAGTGCAGGTCATGTGCTCACACAATGAATGGAGGAAAAATCTCCAACCTTCACTTTTCAAATACAGGCCCTGGGAGCATCACAGCTGTGCATCTGCAGACCTGATGGCAGGGAAATCATGCAGAACAGAGTCCAGTTGCCAGGAGTCTGGAGGCAGAGAGTTGAGGAGTGAGCCCCTGCTGTTGGAGTGGAGCTTGGAGGTTGGCTGGATGTTTCTCTTTGCTGTGGCAAGTTCTCTTGGGAAATCTGCTTTAATGAATTCAAAGGAACAAGTCATAATCAGCCTCTTGAATGTTCAGGTATTCTTTTAGCTGGGATCTCACTTTCCGGGAGTCTGAGCCTTGCAGGGGATGATAATTTCCCATCAGGGACTGCAGTCCCCTACCCTGTATCTGGTGTATCCTGGAGTTCACAATGGGCAAGCTCTGACTCTCAGTGTGTCCAGGCTCAGTGGACCATTTGGAATGGCCCATGTCTTATAGCCCTGGGCTACCATCTTCCAGTGCTGCTGGGAATCAGGCCCAAAGGGCTGATCTTCCCCTCACTGGGCAGGTCCCAGCCCAAACCCTGGAAGATGTTTCAGGATACCTTCTTCCTTCCCATCTGCAGATCCAATTTCTGTTCCCCATCTTCTCAGCTCCCCACTAGGATCCTGCAGGAGATCACTGAGGGACTTGGAGCTTTTTTCCTTTTCCTTCTCATGCTACAGGTGAAACCAGCACCTTGTTGCATGCTAATCATGGTGTCTACCATTGACATACATCCTAGTCCCTGGGGCATATTCATGAGCTTTGAGTACCATTGAGCCACTTTATCACTCCATTTTGGAACTTGTTTTCTCTTAATGTTTTCCAACTGGATTTTGCTAGTAAATTTCTGTTGAGGCTGGCCATCTTCCTAACCTCTCTCCTACTCTCTTATTCATTTTTTAGTTAATTCTCTTGAGCTTTCTGGATAAACAATCATATTGTGTACAAATAATGATAGCAATTTCTCCTCCATTCCAAATTTTATGCTTCTTTTTTATCTTTTAATGTAACAATGCATTGGCTAAAACTTCCAGAACAATGTAAAATAATTGCGGTAATAGCAGGCTTCCTTGGTCCCACTCTGACTTAAATATGAATGCCCCTCATTGATGTTTTATTACTAAGAATGGTTTTGGTATTGGTTACAGATGTTGTGTTAGTTATTTTGTTACTATGATATATACCTGAGAAAAAACAACTCAAAGGAGGGAAGATGTATTTGACTCACTGTTCAGTCCATTGTCATTTGGCTCCATTGTTCTGCACCTGGGGTGAGGCCGGGAGGGCAAGGAGGACCAAAGCAACTCACTTTATGGTGGTTGGGAATCAGAGAGACAGAGAGTGGAGGTGGGGGCTATAAATATGCAATATCCTTCCAAGGCACACTCCTGTGACCCACTTCCTCCAACTGGGCCTCACCTCCTACGGTTTCCACCATCTCCCAATGAGGCCATCAATTTATAAATCCATCAATGGATTATCCACTGATGATGGCCCTCATGATCCAATCTCCCCTGAACATTGTTGCACTGGGGACCAAGCCTTCCATACAGGAGCCTTTGGGGGATGTTCCAGATCCAAACCATAATAGATACAGATAATTTTTATTATGTCAAGGAAATTTATTTTTATCTTATGAAGAGTTTCCATCAGAATGGATGTTCAATTCTATCAAACACATTTTTTGTTAAGATGATCACACAATGTTTCCCTTTCTGGTAATTGACATGATTAATTATATGGACTGATTTGTGATATGTCATCATCATCATTTCTAATGTAGCTGTGTTGAGATGGTGAGGAGACCCATTGCCTTGAAGGAATCTGATTGAATAGTGGATCTGTTTTTGCTTTTTGGGAGGAGGGTACCAGGGATTGAAATCAGGGGTACCTGATCGCTGAGCCACATCCCCAGCCCTATTTTGTATTTTATTCAGAGACAGGGTCTCACTGAATTGCTTAGTGCCTCACCATTGCTGAAGCTGGCTTTGAACATGTAATCCTCCTGCCTCAGCCTCCCAAGCCACTGGGATTACAGGCATGTGCCACTGCACCCAGCTGAATAGTGGGTCTGTATTGTGCCCATGTCCCTGGGCTGTGAGCATGCTCATCCCTTGGTCCCTACCACCCTCTATTATAGAATGAGACCTCTGGCAGGTGCACTGTGATGCCTCAGGGATTGTTCCGGGCTTTGAAGGGCTAGTCCCAGAGTGATCTTCTAAAAGCCAATCAGATCAGATAGCTTCCTTTAGTGACTCCTTATTGCCTTCAGCAGAAAACCCAAACTTTTAGATAAACTGCCGGGCCCTTTTAAAACTGGTCTCTGTCCATGCCCCCTCTCACTATCCCTAACTTCAACCCTCTATCCCCTCAAAAATCCTGGCAGGTGGAAAACCTGAGTTTCTCTCTGGTCCTCTGGGCCCTCTCACATGCAGCTTTTCTTCCTGGAGTGTCCTCCCCATCTTCCTTTCCCAAGCAGGACTCACTCCACAGCCTCTAGGCTCACTGCCTCTTTGGTACTTAACAGGAGGAGGGTGGTTTCTACATTTCAGTCTATTTCTAGGAGCCCAGGGGTCTGCAGACTGGTCTGAGCCACCCCAGGTCTCATCTCCCAGTCCAAAGCCTGTCCCACAATAGGTGTTGCTCAGTCAGCCCCAGATGGAATATTTTGTTCATACTCATGGGCACATTCTGCTTGAATGTCCCCTACCTCCCAGGCCTGTGACCCACAAGGCTCACTGTCCCAGCTTCAACAGCACAGGGTCCTAGGAGGCCCCAGTTGCTGGCCTCACAGACGGGTGCTGCTCCCTGGAGCCTCTTTAGAATACGCAGCCGGCCTTGTTTCCTCCTCGTGAACAGCAGCTTAGCACAGCGTTGGGGCCCCAGGGGAAATTGTTTCCCCCAAAGCTGCTGTCATTGGAGATGCAGGAGGGGGAAGCCAAGTGGACCCAGGAGGGATGGGAAGGAGGAGGCGAAAGGGGTTGGGATGGGCTGCATCCCCCTGGGTGTCCTACACATCCCACCTGATCGGCTGTGTCCCTGCCTCTCCACTGGACCTCAGGCTCATCCCCTGCCCATCTGCCCTCTAAGGTCTCCTCATTCCTTTCTTTCTTTTTTTTTTTTTTTTTTTTGGTACTGGGGATCAAACTCAGGGGCACTCGACCACTGAGCCACATCCCAGCCCTATTTTGTGTTTTATGTAGAGACAGGGTCTCACTGAGTTGCTTAGCATCTTGTCATTGCTGAGGCTGGCTTTGAACTCGTGATTCTCCTGTCTCAGCCTCCCTAAGTGCTGGGATTACAGGCTTGAGCCACCACACCCGGCTCTCATTCCTTTCTTTAGAGGTTCCACATTCAACTCTGTCTTCCCCAACCACCAGTCAGCCAGCTAAAGCTCTGACCGCTTGAGACAAGATGGACATATGGACAGCTAGTGACAGCTAGTGACAGCTAAGCCTGGATTGGGTGGGGGCAGCCCAGGCTTCTTCTTTTTGGGTTTCCTCCAAGCAATCCTGAATTATACAACATGTTCCTGGACATGAATTGGATGAGAGGTCCATTATAGAGTTAAACAGAACTTTGTTCCAATTTCCCGGCTCTCCCCTGCTTTTATTAGCTATATGATCTTGGACAGGTCACCTAACCTCTCTGCACTTCTCTGTGGAACAGAGTGCCCACCTATAGCACTGTCATGAGGATTACATAAAAGTGGTGAATAGTGAAGCACTTAGCTCAGTCTCTGACACATAGTAGGAACTCTGACTTAGATATGAATGTTCCTTCCTACTGTTTTATTTTAAAATATTTTTTAGTTGTAGATGGACACGATATCTTTATTTATTTTTATGTGGTGCTGAGGATTGAACCCAGTGCCTCACACATGCGAGGCAAGCACTCTACCACTGAGCTACAATCCCAGCCCACCTACCTAGTGTTTTATGACTCAGAGTCTTATTGGTGTTGGTTGCAGATATTGTGTTAGTTAGCTTTTTGTCTCTGTGATGAAATACCTGAGAAAAACAACTTTAAGAAGGAGAGCTGTTGCTATAAATCAGAGGTCAAATAGGCTGGGCCATAGCTGTCTCTCGACATATCTTCATCTTCCTTTGGTATATGGAGAAACCTAAGCCCAGAGAAGGGCAGGACATCAAGTTGCTGTGCCCTCCCCTCAGCCTGGCCTTAGGTCTACTGCAGGGGACTCTCTGCTGTCAGTAATAGCTTCAGTCACAAAGACATTGATGCATGGAGTCTGGGGTCTTGGACTTTGCCCCATGCACATCTTAAGCAGTGTCTATTTAATACACTTTTATATTGCGGTTACTAAGTACCAGGCACAATTATAAGCACATATATATGCCATATATAATATATGTATATATATGCCATAAATAATACCAATATTATACATATTAATTTTAGTCCTTGGGCTGGGGTTGTGGCTCAGTGGTAGAGCACTTGCCTAGCATGTGTGAGGCACTGTGTTCACTTCTTAGCACCACATATAAACAAATAAAGTCCATTGACAACTAAAAAAATATTTTTACAAAATTTTAGTCCTTTAACAAACTCATGAGGTAGACACTATTATTATCCCCATTTTACAGATAAGAGAACAGAGTAGTAGTTCAATGGCTTGCCCGAGGTCACACATTGAGCAAGTGGGAGAGCCACTGTCCACCAGCAGAAACCCTGTCAATGGAGTTCGCGCTTTTGAGTCAACACAGACCAGCCCTCTGGTGGGGTCCTGGAGGGTGTTGGGACCAGTAGCCTGTCTCCTTCCTAAACTCTGATGTGGGGGCTCAGGAGGCATCCTTGGGAGTGCTTGGCAGCCTATGCCTGGGCACAGTAGGAGTGTCAGCTTTTTTTTTTTTTTTTTGGTACTGGGGATTGAACTCAGGGGCTCTCGACCACTGAGCCACATCCCCAGCCCTATTTTGTGTTTTATGTAGAGACAGGGTCTCACTGAGTTGCTTAGTGCCTCACCATTGCTGAGGCTGGCTTTGAACTCGCTATTCTCCTGTCTCAGCCTCCCTAAGGAGTGTCAGCTTTGTCCTCCAAATGCCAATCACCAGAGGCCACATCTCAGGCCATAGCAGATATTTCCCTGGAGAGAGGACGATGAAAACTTGGAACAGAAGAGCTCTTTATTATTCAGACTAACCACACTATTTAATTTACTATTAATAATAGCTTTTGAGTCAACCTTCTCTTGAGAAGTGAGAACTAGAAGGATGTCCCTCTCTTCTCTTTCCTCCTCCCTCCTTTTCTGCATTGCTTCTTTGGAATGCCGTGGACTCAGTCACGAATGATTGAGCTGTTTGGGGATTGGCGTGGGAGAAATGGAGGCCCAATTCATGCAGCAGCCTGGTTACCCCTCCTCCTGCAGAACATCGTTCTGCTGCTCCTGGGTGGGTCCCTGGAGGCCACCACCCATCTCTGTCAGATCCCTAGAGGGAGAGAGATGACTTCTGTCCTCATAGGCTGAGCAAGAGGGTGGAGCCCTGGAGGTTATGCTCCAGCTAAAGCCAAAGGAAGGCTGGACTTGGCGATCCTTGCCCTCCTCCGAAAGCAAGAGTGTGTGCCCAGAGAGCCACAGACAGGGACTCCCTTCAGGAACCCACCCTCCTCCCTCTGTGTCCAGTGGGGGTGCATGGTAAGAAGGAACCTAGAGAGGAACAGGGCCAGGGAGAAGACTTGACTCCAGGCCAGGAGAATGTTTGGTGTGAAGTTCACCAGACACAAGGGACCCAGGACTGCTTTCAAAGAACAAGAGGCATTTCATTTCTCACCCACAGCCTCAATAAGGGCTTCTCTCCAGGTGCTGGAACTCATGGAGCCCCCAGAGTGACAGAAACAGTAGACAGGAGCATGACAAATGCCTCTGTAAGACAGTGCTGTGTGTGGGTGAAAGTTATAGGAGGCAAGGACTTAATACCAGATTCAGAGGTGGAGGGTCTCCTGACCCTAGAGGCAGGGGTGCAGAGACTGTCTTCCAGGGTCATTTGGTCCTTGCGTATTCATGTAAAGCAGTGCCCGGGTTCAGAGTTAGAGCATGTTGGCTGTCTCCATGGGCTATGGGATGGAGGTCTCTCAGGGCTACAGGCCAGTATCCCGTCCCACCTCTTCTATCCCTGGGACATAGCCAGCCAGTCCCATCTCTCTTTCTGACCTTTCCACACCCTGCCCATCTGTAGACTGGGTTGAAACCTAGACAGCCTTGGGTGATCGAAGAGTGCTCTGTAACACTGTGCTGTGGCCAGCTTCAGTCTGGCTGAGGTGACACGGTTTTCTTGCTGAGCCAGATCTGGGCTCCACATACCTGCACACCGGCACTCCTAGCCACACACAGCCAGGTTCTCACTGTGAGGGCCCCACTCTTTATTCAAGGAGCAGTCTCGGGTGTCTGAATGGATGCTTGAAGACTCCGTCTTTGCAATTAACACGCCGCTGCAGTATTATTAGCCTCTGATAGGCAGGTCTGCCTTTGCCAGAGACTATAAATATGTGGGGCCAATGACTCAGCAAATCTGTTGCTATTTTTCTTGCAGGTCCGTGTGGATCTGTGTCTGTGTACACCATGGCCCCATCTCCCAGCAGCTCCCATGGCTTGTATCCATGGAAACCAGTCCTCCCCAATACGGTATTCCACTGACAAACATGGGAGTCTCCCCAGCCCCCTCCCCACCTCAGAAAGAGAGCGTGGACCACAGGGGCTCCCGGACAGCAGTTGCTTCGCAGGTACAGCAAGGCCAGGCCTTCAAGCCCTTCCCCTGCTGGTTTGTGATCAAGGTCGCATCACCTGCTTAAGGCCTGCGGAGGGGGCTCTTACTGAGGCCTGGGCCCTAGTGGGAAGAAGCATGGTTGGGCAGTTCTGGAGGGCTGAGGGAGGCAGGGAGGGCTGCTGCCTATGATGAGAAGGAAGCTGGAGATGGGGAAAGGACAGTGGTGGCCTGGCAGTGGGATAAACACTTGGGGCCTTGTCTCCTGACCTTGGCTCTGTCCACAGGAGTTGTGGGTAGGGGGGACAGCATGGGCTTCTTTTCCTTCTACGAACATTCACATTTGCCTCTTCTGTGCCAGGCAGGCTGGGGGTCGCCTTGGTGGGAGGTGCAGATGGGCAGCACAGAGGAGTGGGCTGGTGAGATACACCTCCCAAAATTCTACCTCTGGCTCCTGTTAATGGCATTCCCTTGAGGAAATTACCCAGGTTTTCTGACTTGTAAAATGGTAGGTAGGTCATACCTACCTGGCTGGGCTGGGTGAGAAAAATAAAACATCTGGCCTGAGGACAAGAACATCTATTGTGCTGAGTAGATAAGAGGGCTGTCCTTGTGTCTCTTGCTTTTTTCCCTTCAGGGCCAAATGAGGGAGCTGGGCCGGACATGTCTAGAGGCTCCAACTTTCTCTGACCTCAGTTTCTTCATGTTCAAAATAGGTAGAAGCAGCTTCCAACACTCTTCAGAAGTGAAGGAATGGATGGGGGACTCATCCCGTGTACCTTAACAGATACAATGAAGAACAGCTTGCTTTTCTCTGGCTTAGAGAAAGCAGGGATCAGGCTAACATCACAGCTGCCACCTCCATGGCACAAGGAAGAGCAGGACATCCAGCCCCTCCCTCAAAGCTCCCAATGTAGCTAGAGAGACCCAGTGAGCTGCAAGGCCAGGTCTTCCTGCCACCCTCCTATGGCACTTTCCCCATCTCTGACTTGTCTGTCTGGGGTAGGAGGCCTCAAGGCACTGGAATCTGAGCTCCAAGGACCAGTGGGTCCATTCCTGGTATCCAGACCACTTAAATCCTTGTTCTTAGAGCCCCAGGGCAGCTGAGGGTCTGAAACCATCAAGTACCCTTTTGTTAGATCATAGTGAATTCTCATACCGAGCTCATGAGTAAACACATCATTTCACAGATGTGATAACTGGGGCTCAGAGAGTTTAGGGACTAGTCCAAAGTCACCCAGGTGCAACAGCCGGGAAGGGACTTCAATCTTGCATTGATCTGCACCACATTCTGGAGTGCAGGTCAACCTCCTCATGTCCATTGGGAAGTCGGAGGCTAGAATTAGTACACACGATTTCCAAGAGAAGAAAGCCAGTTGCAGAACAATGCCTGCAGGAAGAGGGCAGGTATAAACCCAGCAGCCTCCAAGCTGTGTGTGTGTGATGTGAGTAAATACGTAGAAAGGGGCCTAGAAAGAGATTTATCATGCCATTTGAGCACTCTTCTTTTCCAGGTGAGGAAGGGGAGTGAGGTGGGGTCAGGTGACATGTCCCTTTATTATTCAATTTATTTCAGAATTGGTTAAGTTTCTGTTAAAATGAAGATGCATTCTTGCACTTGCTTGTGCAATAAAAACGTTGTCTGCAGGAGATGGGGTGGCCCCTCTCAAGCCATGAGCTCTGTGGCAGGTGGTGACCTGTGGGGGAGGCTGCTTCCTGGGAGCTCTTCAGACAGACATGGCTTTTCTTTTTTATTTTGGTCAGGAAACTTTATGCTCTTCTCTGTCTTTTCTTTCAATAACCTAGAGAATAGCTTCTTTACCCATTTTGTAGATGGGAACCCTTAAGTCCCAAGATTAAATGTTGCCTTGGCTTTGTTGGTTAATATACCTGCCTATTTGCAAGGCTCAGAGAATCATGAGCTTTGTCTCCAGACAGGCCTGGATTTGACTTTATATGGTGAGTAGTAGATTCTCTGAGCCTCAGCTTTCCTATAAAATGGGGTTGATGTACCTCACTTGAAGAGTTTTTGTGAAGGTTGTATGAAATCAAGTTTGCTAAGTGGCCATCACAGGACAAGGACTTTATTCATGATTGTTGCCCTGCTCTCTTTTATCTTCCCTGTGTCTGAGAGGTGGCATGCTAGAGTAACACAGGCTTCGGCCTGAATCCTGGCTTGGCCACATAGAAACCATTGCCACTTGCTGAGTTCGGGTTAGGTGCTAGGAGTCAAGGGTTAGACACCTAACCCCTCAATGCTGATTCTGCCACCTACCTCTGAGGGAGTGCAGCCTGTTATTATCCCACTTTACGGATGTGGGAAGTGAGATATCAACTCATGAAATGACTTAGAAAGAATCCCCTCTTATTATCTGGAAGAGTTTGTAATGTAAAATTCACTTCCTTTTTCTTAAATATTAGGTAGAATTCACCAGGAAAATCATCTTGGCCTAGAATTTTCACTGTGAGAAGAGTTTTAATTAAGAACTCAAGCTGGGCGCGGTGGCGCACGCATGTAATCCCAGCACTTCGGGAGGCTGAGACAGGAGAATCCCAAGTTCAAAGCCAGCCTCAGCAATGGTGAGGCACTAAGCAACTCAGTGAGACCCTGTCTCTACATAAAACACAAAATAGGGCTGGGGATGTGGCTCAGTGGTCTAGTACCCCGAATTCAATCCCGGGTACCAAAAAACAAAAACAAAAACACTTCAATTTCTTTAAGAGTTTGACCACTATTCCTATTTTTTTTTTTTTCCTGTAAGTTTTGGTAAATGTCCTCAACTTAAGAAGGTAGTAACAGTTCCTACCAGGCAAGGTTGTTGGGTGGAGAGACTGAGCTTACTAAGTTGCTGTACTTAATTACAAGCTTGCTGTGTGTAGTAAGAGAATAACACATCCAATCTGTGCTGGGAGCACAGTAGGTTTCCTGACATTGCTGTTGGATGCCCTGAAGCCTGCCTCTTCCACCATTAGAGCTTATGAGGGCTGAGATGAGACCAGTGCTTCCTTGTTTGCTATAGACTGAGAGTTTGTGTTCCCTGTGAAATGGATGTTTAAATGCTAATCCCCAATGTGATCTGCTAGGAAGTGTTTAAGTCATGGGGTAAAATCCTCATGAATGGGTTTCGTGTCCCCTAAAAGAGATCCCAGAGAGCTCTCTTGTCCCTTCTGCCAAGTGAAGACAAGTGAAAAGACTGCCATTTATGAACTAAGAAACAGGCCCTCACCAGATACTGAATCTGCCAGTGCTTGAATTGGACTTCCTGTGAGAAATAAATATCCATTGTTTAAGCCACCTGAGCTATAGTATTTTTTGTTATAGCAGCCTGAACTGACTAAGACACTGTGAAGTCTGAACTCATCCTAAATGCCCAAGAGTTTTGAGTCAGACCAGGAGATAGGTATATGAGGCTGGAGGGGCTGTTCAAGACATATGACAACCCAGAGAGCCAGTGGGTTGTCTCTGTGGACTTTAGACTCTTCATATTCGTAAGCTCAGCTGCTCTGGTTTTGAAATGCAGAGTGCCTGACTGGTAATGCTTCCTCAGGTGGGGGCTGAGGAAGTTTCTTGGTCCAGAGAAGGGAGGGGCTGAGTGTTTTGAGGTCTCTTTTCTAATAAGCCCTCAGGACCAGGTCACAACCAGAGGGGATGTCCTCTGTCCTTGCCTTCTGCTTGGTCCCCAGCTCCAAACTTGATTCCTAGAGGAAATGATTATTAAGAATATCCTGCAGCCAGGTGTGCTGGCACATGCCTGTATAATCCCAGTGGCTCAGGAGGCTGAGGCAGGAGGATCACAAATTCAAAGCCACCCTCAGCAATGGTGAGGCACTAAGCAATTCAGTAAGACCCTGTCTCTAAATAAAAATAAAAAATAGGCCTGGGGATGTGGCTCAGTGGTTGAGTGCCCCTGAGTACCAAATAAAATAAAAAATCTCTGGTACCAAATAAAATAAAATAAAAAATCTTGCAAAGTACCTCCGTGACCACCCCTTCAGCCCCAAAGCCTAAACCAACAGGGGGCCTGCATCTACCCTACCTGGACACTTGGGCCTTTGACTGAACAAGTGGGAGGAGGAGGCCAAATGTGAGAATGAGAACCGACCTGGCTGTCTTGGCTCTAGGCTCTCATCTCATCCCTGCTGTGTGAAGTTGGAAAGCACTAGGCCTATGGCTGGAGGCACCCATCCCTGAGGTCAACCTTCTGGGAACTATTGCTGAGGACCCATTATGCAAGGATGCTCTGGTCCTGTGGCAGCTTGGCTCAGCAGAGCTGTTCCACCTGGCATTGGGGTCTCTGGGAGATCCTTCACAAACCCTAGAATAAATGAATGAACAAGTGAAAAATGACATGTTGAGTGACCAGGACACCTGCTCCAAGTATCTACCAGATACAGGCAAAAGACACCTTGACTGGTGAGAGAGGTGGACACACATATGTAGCATTCCATCTTTGGTCATAAATTCACTGCTATGAATGGCATGGGTACTGTGGGCACAAGGGAGAAATGTCTACCCTATCCTGGGCATCCTGTCATTACCTTCTTTTTTATTTTGGTACTGGAGATTGAACCCAGGAGCACTCAATCACTGAGCTACATCCCCAGCCCTATTTTGTGTTTTATGTAAAGGCAGGGTCTCACTGAGTTGCTTAGTGCCTCACCGTTGCTGAGGCTGGCTTTGAACTCGCGATTCTCCTGTCTCAGCCTCCCAAAGTGCTGGGATTACAGGCTTGCCCGGCTCTGTCATTACCTTCTTAAAGGTTGCAATTTCTTGAAAGAGGTGACATGGCTGAGTCTTGAAGGATATACAGAGATAGCTTACAGGTCAATGGAGCTGAGAGAAAGCCTAGAGGATAAGAAAAGCCTGGGTATTTGCAAGAGGTGGAAGAGACCACATGGTCCCCAAGCATGGTCTGTTACAGAAGCCACTGATGGATCACTCACCAGTCAGTCTCATTTCCAGGGCATTTCCTGCTCTAAGGGTGTCCTGGACTCTGTATATTGGAAGCTCAGGGTCCTGCAAATACCAAGGTCTTTCCCCTGCTCTCAACATTTAACTGGTGGAGGCTGGTATGACAATTAGGGATGTGTAGATTGTAAGCAAGAGAAAATATGATGAACGGTGTCCTAACAAGGAAAGTAGGAGGTGGGGAGAAGGTGTTGGTTCCATACAAGAAATTCGGGGATGGACAGTTCAGGACCACCAGGCTAAGTCTCTAGGCTCCTTCCAGTGTCCCTTTCACTATCTATAATATGAAAGCCTTTGTCTTTGTGTTTATCACATCAAAATAGCAAGATGGCTACAGCAAATCCAGTCCTATGTCCAAGTTCTAGGCAGAAAGAAGATGGACAGGCTAAAGGTAATGTCCATTCTGGGCCTTTTAAAAAGAAGCTCTTGAGGGCTGGGATTGTAGCTCAGTGGTAGAGCGCTTGCCTAACATGCGTGAGGCCCTGGGTTCGATCCTCAGCACCACATACAAAGCAATAAAATAAAGACATTATGTCCATCTACAGCTAAAAAACTATTTAAAAAAAAAAAAAAAAAAAAAGAAGCTCTTGAAGCCCCATGGTGTTAGTCAGCTTTTGGTCAGTATAACAAAACACCTGAGGTAATTAATTTACAAAAGAAAAGGTTTTGGCTCACAGTTTTAGAGTTTCCAGTCCATGATTGGGCAGACTCACTGCTTTGGGCCTTTGCGGGGTGCTGGATGGCAATGACAGGGAGCACATGGAGGTGTAATCCATGCATCTCATGGCCAGGAAGCAAAAGAAGAGGAGGGACTGGGGTGCCATGGTCCCCTTCAAGGGCATGTGCCCAGTGATCTAAAGAACTCCCACTAGGCCTCTTCTCCTAAAAGTACCACTGCTGCCCAACAGCATCAACCTGGGCACTAAGCTGTTAACACATGGGCCTTTGGGAGACATTCAACATCCAAACCATAGCATACACCCAATGCCTTCATTTTTATCTCATTGTCCATGGATCACATGGACATCTCTTAACCAGTCACTGGAAGATGGCTGGGGAGAAAGGGGTCATGGGGAGGCTTGGGCCAGCCAGCAGTATCTTCTGCAGGTGGACATCATCTCAGAATGCACAGCTGTCAGCCCTAGGCTCAGGAGCCACTAAGGCAAGGAGAAGCCAGTGACTCCAGAAAGACCTCCCTCAAATGGGCATTTGGCAAGCGTTAATGACTGTTCCACTGTGTGCAGTGACTTGGGCCCTGGAGCCTGGCAGAAGAAATGAGCTTATAGCACAAGGCTGTCAAAAGGGAGACAAGAGATTAGAGTAGAGAGCTCTTCCCTCTGGCGACCAGAGAGTCCTGGGCCTTTTTTTGCTTTTGCAGAAAAGGAGTTTAAATAGGACCAACCTCAAGTTCACAGTTGAGCGGACTTGGCCACTTTATTTGACTGATTTCTAAAGTAGCCTCTTCTGGGGCATGGAGGGAGTCCTGTAGATGAGTAAGTTCAGCGGAGTTACCCCAGGACGGCAGAGGAAGGACTGGATGGCATGGGAGGGAGTCACTGCTCTCCTGGCAATGTCAGCCCCACAGTGTCAGAGAGCCCAGGCCTGTACCTCTCATCCCACTCTAAGTTGCTCTCCCATGTCACCAATGTTATCTGTCATGTCCTGCTCCTTTGGGGACCTAAACCTTTAGATCTTGTCTCTAAGCAATGTTATTCAAGTCTTCTTGAGCTTGCCCAGCTCTCCCCATTTCCCAGTTTCAGATGCAGAGCAGATCTACTCCAGGTCTAATAGGAAATGCCTAGGAAGGCCTATGTGACCTTGGGCAAGTCGGTCAACCTCTCTGGGCCTTTAGTGACACCTTGTGGTAGCCTCTGCTTGAAATCAAAGTGATTGGGTAAAAACAAAAACAAAACAAAACAAAAAACACAACCACTGTATTTCCCTCCCACTACCCCCTCCTACCACACCTGGGCCTATCTCTCCCCAACATAGAAGGGCAGCCTTGAAGCACCCCTCCTGCCCACCACCCAGCCAGGGCAGCCTCAGTTCTATACTACACTTCCATTAGCTGTGGGAAAAGGACATGGCAGATGTGTGAAGTCAGAAAATCTGCAGAAAAGAGAAAGTGAGTTCAGAGCTGAGTGAGACCTCCCCTGGACTATTTGCTTCAGCCTCCTGGGTGTGGGATGGTGCCCAGCCCAGAAGTAGCCAGTGTGCTTGTATGTGTGTATGTGCATATGTGTGTGTGGGTTTTGTCATGGGGAACTTCCTCCTGGGTCTCCTGCAATGGGATGGCCTTACCCCAAGCTCCAGCTGTAAGACAGGGGCCTCCTTATGCAGGGCTTTTGAGATGAATGCCTGGCTTGCTCAGTCATGGGTGCTCTGACCTCTGGCTTCCTTGCCTGGGACAGGAGACCTGCACCCCCTGGTCTTAAAATCCCACCATCTAAACCTGCTCCTAGGTGGAGACCTGCTGGTTAAAAGGGATCTAATGAAACCCCTCCTCAAAGCAGCTGCTCATGACTAATAAGGCGGCCCAGAGGGGAGGGCAGGTTGAGAAGGACCTCCTAGGCCCAGAGCCAAACGCTAATGGTGGAATTTCCGACCAGGTCTCTGTAGCCCAACACATTTTCTCTCCCGCACCCCCAGGCATAAGGAAGCAGTTTTGGGCAGGAGGGAAAAGCTGTCCCAAGTTATCTACATGGACCCAGGCATATGGAGATTGTAGTGAGTAAGGCTGGGGGGGCAGCATAATCTGTGGGCTGGGCTTGGGACTTGGTTTGGGCCCTGCAACGGTTGGCTCTGTTCCACCTCATCAAGAAGATTAAGGGTAATTGAGTAGCGGCTCTCACAAGGCTACTTGAAAGTTGGAGGTTGGCCTGAAACCCTCCCGTTAAATGTGTTCATCCCTGGGATTTGTGAGATCCCTTCAAAAGGCAGGAACCCATGCAGGCCCTCCTTTGGTTGGAGGAAACCTGTGGTAACCAGAGCAGGGCTGTTCTGACACAAATAAGCCGTTTAATTCTCTCCAGCCCCTGATGTGTTCCTCTTCCTCTTCCTCCCCATTTCACAGATGAGGAAACTGAGGCTCAGAAAGGCATCAGTGATTCCTACTGTAACCATGTCTAGTGCCAGGGCAGCCTGAGGTCAGTTGGCATAGCAGAAAGTGACTCTGGGCCAGAGTGCTTCCTGCTGGGTGGGCTCCAAGAACCACTTCCCCTGCTGGGTCAGAGCCAGGAATGGGGGCTTATGGGGCCAAGCCAGGCTGCATGCCAGCCCTTTCTCCCCACCCTACAACACTGTTGCTAAGGCGTGTGCCTGTTACCTCCATGCTCCTAAACATTTAGTGGCTCTCCTTCACCTCCAGGAACAGCTGCCACCCTCCCTGCCAGCCTCCTCCCGGCCACACAGCCTTACTGTTCTGTTCTCAGCACCCCCTGGCCTCTGTTCTCCCCTGCCCTCCACTGCAGTCTCCTTCATTTTCTCCGCTTTCTTTCTCCAGGAAGCTTTTCTGTCCCCACTTGTCTGTAACTGGGGCACATTAAATAAGCTTCAGGTCGCATCTCTGGAAAAAGTGAGGGAAGGACAAGAAGCTGCCTCATAAGGCTTGTGGAGAGATTGTCACCAGATGAAATAATGTGGAACCAGGGCTCAGCACAGTGCCTGGTGGATGATGAGGACACCAACCAGAAAAAGGAGCCTCTTCACCTTAACCACCATCCTCCTCCTTGTGGAATAAGAGAATCTGGTACCCTGTTCTGAGCTCCCAGAGCATCCTTGGTCCCTGTCCTGTTGTCTGTATAATTAGAAGAGTGACTTGTGGGCACATCCTCCTCCCCTCAGGTTCCTCTGTAGCCAGGTCTTGAACCCCAGGGCCCTGGACAACAGGGCTCACACTCTTGACCCACAGGACATCCTGGATTGCTGGAATTTTCTTGCTCCACTGCCTTTCCCAGCCCTGCTGAGAGCGCTCATTATCTCCCTTCCACGGCAGCCAGGCCTTGGGGTGAAGCCAGCTTCAGGTTTTGATGGAAGACTTAATTACCTTCTCAGGCAGAGCAAGGAGGATAATGAGGAGCAGATGAAAAGCAGGACGAGGCCACTCCTCCCCAGGGGCCCTTCAGCACCCAGCCCGCCCCACCCCCACCTCCAGACTTTGGACC
>PVHX01006753.1:80383-97750 GCA_004024805.1 Geosciurus inauris
GGTTGAGTAGCTTGGCTGCTGTCAGTCCTCCTTGGCAGTGGATGGGAGCACCCCTGGATTGCTTCTACTCCTTTCCAGAGAGACAGTCGAGGAAGCCATGGGGTGCTTGGGCACTACAGTCCCTATTGCTCTTCACTGGTTTTTTGATTGTGGACAAGTTAACTTATTCTTCTAAACCCTAGTTGCCTGACCTGTTAAACGGGAATGTAATAGTATCTCAGGATTCTAGTGAGGATTTAAAAAAAACGGTAGTGTATGTAACAAGACTAGCATAACACCTGGCATGGGGTATATGCACCCAACTGCTAGCAATGGTCATGGTTATTATTGTTAATCCCATTGGGCAGTGTTTCTCAACCTTTTAAAATTCCAGGTTCCTTTGTGATGAGCATACAAGCCTCAAACTCCTCCTCTTAATAGAACAGGATTTAAAATGTCAAAGAAATAAAAGGTTGAGGCAAAAAATAAATCCAAGCACTTATTACATATGCTCTTTCAGACTAGGGAGCACCCTCTTCCTACCCCACATAAAAGGAGTGGGGTTGAGGGTGGGGTTGAGGGGAAGGTAAGAACATCCCGGCTGCATCTCAGGTGCAGTGCCCTCTGGCACAGGGCGCCCCTTTCTGGTAGGCTCCCCTCTCTTCTGCTGCCCTCCCAAAGTGGCCACTGGGTCCCACCCAGCCTCCCAGCTCTGGCAGCCATGACTTTGAGGGAACAGAAAAAGCTCTTTCAAATACAAATACTTCTGGACTCTGGGATTCCAGCCGGTGCCCTATTCTTATGCTAATGAGAGAGAGAGAGAGAAGGGAAGAGAAGAGAAGAGATTGTGTTTGGGAGGTGCTTGAAGGGGAAATTGCCAACTGTAGGACACCCTGCCCAAGCCTGGGCCCACAGAGCTAAGGCCTCTGGGGTCCTTCCCAGCAATACTTCCTAGTACCCTGGCGCCCCAGAAGTCCTGCAAGTCCCCTGACTGGGTAGGTTCCACAGCTCAGGGTCTGTGAGCTGGGCAATTGCCCCTTCTGAATCAAAAATAATAATTCACTTGAAAATAATAGCTGCCATTTACCACCCACTTCCTGTCCCAGGCTTCGGGAACATACTCCATGCATCTTAGTTATCTCATACAACCCTCACTGTGCATCTCGTGGAAATGAGGCTCAGTCAGGGAGGCACTTGGCAGCCTTGGATCTCACCACTGTGGTGCCAGAATACAAATCCAGGTGCGTGTGTGTCCCATAAGCTCCAACTCCAAGTCTTATGTTGTCTAGATGGAATCATGGGGCTGATGGACTTGGAGACCTGGTGAGCCACAGGTGGCATCAGGGAGGCCTGAGAGGCCAGGGGGTGGGGTTTGGGATAGGCAGAAGTCCAGGCCCGGGGAGCTGCTGGCATAGGGGAGTCCCAAGTGTCGGAAAAGGACCCTAATTTGCAGCTCAAGTCCAGCAGACAGGTTCCCTAGAGCCGAATCTCAGATTTCCCAGTTCAGGCCAGGCAGGGGTGGAGCAGCAGAGTTGGGCAGGAATTCTGGGGCTGACATGAAGTTTGGATAGGTGATCTGCTGATTGCTAGCAGGGTATGTGAGCAGGCTCTGGACCTGGACCAACTCTTCCCCACTTTTCTGTTCAGTGAACTCCTACTCAACCTTCGAGGCCCAATTCAAACCACCTCCCAGGAAAGCCCTCCCTGACCTCTCTGAGTTAAATTCCTCTTCTGTGCTTCTACTTCCCCAATCTCTGTGGTACTAATAAAGTGCGGCTCTGCTTCCTCCTGGGCCTGGGAAGTCCTTGAGGGGAGAGTCTCTGCCTGATTCATTTCCATGATCTCAGCACCCAGCCCAGAGCCTGGCACACAGCATACTTCAATAAAAGTTTGTGGAATGAACAAGGGACTGTACAGAATGGTTCCAATGGAGATAGGAGCCACTGTGCTGATCTCCCCTCCTGCATTGTCTCCAACAAAAGGAGGCAACTGAATCCTATGCAGGAGGGAGCCCTTAATGCAGTGAATGTCCCTGGGCCCAGCACCACCTCTTCTCTGCTCATTTCTGGTTTCAGTGCAGCTGCAAGGGGACAGTTCTGGGTAAGTTCAGGTTCGCTGTGCCCATGCTGGCAGGAACTTGCAAGCGCATCCCTGAGGCTGGTCACTTTTTAGCTCAGGGTTTTGTCCAATGCCAGGGAAGCTTCCTGACCCAAGAATAGATGCAGGCTGGAAATGCAGGGGAGCTAACAGTCCTGGCCCAACTCTCAACGGGTGTGGGATAGGAACCAGGTAGACAGAGAGAACCTGTGTGCTTCTTGGAGGTCAAGGCAGAAAGGAGCCCCTGCTCCATGGTGCGACCTGCAGTCTGGCAATGTCCTGATTGCCTGCTCCCTTTCTTTCTGGTCTCTGACCCTGATTCCTGGAACTTTCCATCAACAGAACCCCATCTCGGTTTCCAAGAGTTCTCTGGGGTATGTGGGAAGCTCCAATGGAGGAGAATTATTCAGGGAATCATGTCCTCAAATTAAACTCCATGGTCCCAGAGGGAGGGAGTGGATAGGGCTGGTGATGCTGAGGTGGGGTGGGGAGAAGGAAGTTGCTGGGGGTTTGATGGGAAACCCATTTTGCCTTAATTGTATTGTGCACATTAGACCAACAAATACAAGAACCAAGGGGTGGGGTGGAGGCAGAGCTGGAAAGCGGCTGGAATGGGCACACAAGTGTGAGGCAGGTGGGTGAGTCTGTGGATTCATTTGGGATAAGGGATTTAGGATTTAGGGCTCCCTTGGTCAGGCAGGGACTGCCCAGCCTAACTCTTGCCAACTGGAGCATAGAGAAAGTGGTAGTGAGAGGGCAGGAACCAGGTCTCTGCTGAATTGACCACCTACTAAGTGCCAGGCATCGTACCAGGTGCTTTGCCAGATCTCATTCACTCACAGGCTGCTGTACACGCACCACTGCCAGATGCAACCCTTGCAGCGACCCTTTGAGGTGGGCACAATGGTGATCCTAATTTCTCACAAGGAAAATGCATAGACAAGGAAGTGACTTGCCCAAGGTCACACAGTAGTTTAACAACTCCACGCATCCCAGCCAAGACCAGCCTGGTCTTTGCAGTGAAAGGGAGAGGGGCTTGAGGCCAGAAGCCATTTGGGGTTACCTGTGACACTGGCACAGACCCTATCTGTACAGCAAGGCAGCCACCCAGTAATGAGTACTTTCATCCATTCCATCACGCATGCCAACATCTAGGCCTGCCCAATAGTAAAGACAGAATCTAGTTCCTGTAAAAGAAGCACTGGGTCCTCAATGTCAGGTGGGAGGGAGATGGACAGCTCTAGAAGGACCAGAGGAATCAGGAGGGCTTCTTAGAGAAGTGTGGATGGACCTCAGGTGGGCTTCTTTCCCTCCCTGGATCCAGGATGCTTTCTCTGGAAACCAGGAAGTGCCATCCCTGCCTTGCTCCCACTTGGGGGCTGCTGGGAGGACCCAGGAGGTCCTGTAGGTTAGTGTCCTGGTGAAGGATGGTTAAGATTCTCTGGAAAGACTCTGGCTAGCACCGAGCATGGAAAATGGACTTGGTTTGCCTAGAGGAGAATAAGCTGCCTCTCTTGTTAGACCTGCCCAAGGTTCCTGGGGAAGGACCCTTGGGATAGCTCCTTCTCTCCCCTGATAGAGTGGGCAAGGCCAGTTAACAATGCTGGTGGGCTGGTTGGGCAGAAAGCCTCTCCCCTGCTTATGCCTGTGCTAGGACAGCCGCTACCTCTCTGGAAGCCTGACTCCAGGTTTTGCTTTACCTGGTCATCCTAGCTGCCAGGTATCTTCCTGCTGTGCCCCCCAGGGCCCATTTGTTCAGATCCTGTGCTCGATTGCTCGAAGAGACACATCCAGACTGCGAGCCTCCAACCAAACTCTGAATTTTCCCTTATCAGCATCCCACATGATATAAACTTTCCACACCCTTACCAAGGAAGTCACAGTCTGAACTCATGTCTCAGGAGTCCAACAGCAACTGTTTGCTCAACAAATGGTGATGGCGACCTTTATTCTGCATGTAGACTTCATCAGGGCTCAGCGTGTGACTAGGGTTGAGGCTCAGTGTGTGACCAGAGTCAGGGCTTGGACTATGGCCAGGGTCAGGGCTTAATGCATGACCAGAGCGGGGGCTCAGTGTGCTTAGGGGGCCAGGACTCAGTGTGTGCCCAGGATGGGGGTTCAGTCTGGGATCTTAATAAAAGTTCGGCCTGCTGCTGCTATCAGAAGCAAATGTTTTCAGGGGATGGATTTCCCCTTAGAGCCAGATTATAGGGACTGGGGGATGCCTGCTGGAGCGGGGTAAAGTAATCCTTAAGAGAACAGCTGTGGAGCAACACAGGCTGGTTTAGATCCTGGCTTACACTGTTGACTCCCACCGTGGGCAACATCCCAAGTTGCTACACCTTGGTTTGCTCACCTGTAAGTGAGGATAAGGGTATGTATTTGTCTTAGTTTGTTTTGTGCTGCTGTAACCGTATACCTGAGATTGGGTAATTTATAATAAATATATTAGCTCACAGTTCTGGAGGTTGGAAAATCCGAGAATAAGGGGACTTTTGCTATGACATCATGGCAGAAGGTGAGTGAGAGAAAAAAATCCAAAGGGGGCCCACCTTGTCCTTTTATAAGAAACCCACTCCTTCAGTGATAAACCTGCTCCTGTGATTGAGGCATTAATCCATTCAAGAAGGCAGAGCCTGGGACCTAATCCCTGGCATTGGGTCCCACCCCCCCAGCACTATTGCTATGGGGATTAAGTTCTTACACAGGCTTTTGGGGGACAGTTTTGTACCGCACCTCCTAGAATGGGAAGGCGTAAGAAAGCAAAAAGCACCTGGCTCCAAGTATGGCATTTAGTGGGTGCTCAGGAAGTATTAACCCCTGCTACATACACGATCATCAACGTACTGGAGGCCCAGGATCCAGCCAATTTACACTGGCCCCTGTGCCAGCCTTCTGGTTCCAATTAAGGCCAGAGGGAACTTAGCTGCAGGCAAGAAGGCCTTGGGTGGGGAGGTTCCTTGGGGCAGGAGTCTCACCCCTTTGAGGACTTTTCTCAAAGGCCTTCAGAACTTTGCTGCTGCTGCCTGCACTTCCTAGTAGGCACATGAGCCCTGCAGCCTCTGTCTTTTCAGTCCCCAAATTTGGGGTGAGGACCTCAGTCTCCTATATGACAGTTTGCAGGGCTCCTTTGCATCTGCCCCAACTTAAGTGCCCCTGGCAGCCCTGCCCCCAACCCCTCCACCCCAAGGCTCCAGGATTCTTCCATTCTTTTTGGCTTCTTTTCTCTATTTGGATTTTTTTTTTTTTTTTTTAAAGAGGACAGAATTCCAACCACCAACCAGCCCTCCCTGTACCATCCACAAAACTGATCATCTGTTCTCCATTTTCCCAGAGGAGAAATGAAAACAAATGGCTGAAATTGTAACGGGCATGACGGGAATGGGAAAGGTCATGTTGGCAAGGGAGAACGGTGGGTGCCAGGAGTGGGCAGGGAAAGGGGTTGTTCCTGCAGGTCCCTGGTCATTAATCTCAAGTGGTATAGGGGCCGTCCTGTCAGAAACAAAGGATGAGCTCAATCATCTAGGACTCCCACTTCCTGTCTGAGAACCCCTTCTTATCAGAGAAGCTTCATGGATTCCAAGCCAGACTACTGGGGGCACCTCTCAGCTCTGCATCTTCCAGGCTGAGTGACCTTGGGCAAGTTCCTTAACCTCTCTGTACTTCAATTTGCATATCTGTAAAACAGGCTGTTGTGAGGAGCAAAGGAGCACTGGACCTGGCACCTGGCTTATATAATTGCTGGCTATTATTATCGATGGGAGTGGATTCCAGATATTTAGCTTACTCCCATCAGTAAAAACATGTAAACATACCCCCATATATATTGAAATGAATTTGTTTTAAAAATTATTTGTGTCTTTTCTCTGCTAATCTATTCTTTATGCTATAAAACATACAAAATTAGCCAGACGCATTGTGGCTCGCCTGTAATCCCAGTGGCTCAGGAGGCTGAGACAGGAGGATTGCAGGTTCCAGGCCAGCCTCAGCAATTTAGCAAGGCTGTGAGCAACTTAGTGAGACCCTGTCTCAAAATCAAAAAACAAAAAGGGTTGGAGAAGGGGCTCAGTGGTAAAGCATCCCTGGGTCAAATCCTCAGTACCAAAAATAAAATATAAAATCGTAATTTAAAAAGGATAAATAAAGAATAAAATACAAATTAAAATTCTAAAACTCTCCTTATACCCTAGGGGTTTCTTTTGTGTCCCCCCTGTGGGCATGCATGGTACTTTGGAAACGTTTTCATGGGCTAGCAGCCTGGGTAAATTGTAGAAAAGCTTCTGACAGCCTGATGTGAGAGTAGAAGCTCAGGGCCCTCACCTGGAAGCTGGGGAATGCTGATGTGGGTGATTAAATCATTTGCACTAATCCATTTGGAACAGCAGCTGTGTCTAACATGGGGCATGATGACTACTCCACAAATAGAAAGGTGGCCAGGGAGGCAGTTAGGGGACATGTTCCAAGGTCATGGGGCAGGCACCCTTGCTCCGAAATGCCTTCTTGCTGCAAGTGATCCACCAGGCTCTGTGCCGGTCAGCAGCAATGGATCAGTCCGCGCTTTCCCTGCCCGAATGTGCCCTCCCTCTTCTGCCTCTGAATCAGTCTCTCCTCCTCCAGGAAGCCCTCACTGAAGGCTCTTCTCTCCTCAATCTGCTCTTGGAACAAGTTCTCTCAGATTTGACCCTTCCTTCCTCCTTTCATTTCTCTTTTCTCTTTCTTTGACCTAATGGTGGCTGTGCATCCAGCTTGACTCTTGGTTCTGTGTATGCCACGTCAAACATATCTGTTGTTTTTGCTGTCTTAGCATCAGTTACCCCCTTTTCTAGAAGTCATAGCCATCTTTTCCTTTTGTGAAATTTTCCTTATCATTCCAGCCTGTGAGGTCTGGAATAAGAATAAGTGCATCACCCAGGCTGAATCAATCAGAGTTGTAGTTGTAGTCACATGTTTCAACCCAGGCCAATAAGATCCCGCTCTGAGACTTTTGCTGGAACCACTGGGAAACAGGTGCTTCCATTAGAATGCAGAAGCTGGTAGCTTTAACTGAGAATTGCTGGGCTCTATTTGCCTCCAAAGGGGAGGGTGACACAGAGAAAATCACCTAGTTCCTGATAACCTCAGTTGAGCACTTGATTCAACTATGCCAGAAGCTTATTCCTTTATTCATTCTTAGACCATTTTAAGTGATGTTTTTATTTAAATCACACACACACACCTGATTATCTTTTTTTTTTTCTTCTTTTTTTGGTACTGGAGATTGAACCCAGGGGCACTCAACCACTGAGCCACATCCCCAGCCCTAGTTTGTGTTTGATTTAGAGACAGGGTCTCACTGAGATGCTTAGGGCCTCACTAAGTTCCTGAGGCTGGCTTTGAACTCATGATCCTCCTGCCTCAGCCTCCCAAGCTGCTGGGATTACAGGTGTGCACCACTGTGCCTGGCTGCACATGACTATCTTGACCAAAGTATTCACATCCTGTTTGATTATTGTAATAGTCTTTCAGTTGAGCTCTCTTCTCTTATCTTTGTCCCCTCAGCCTACTTTCCACACTGTGGCCGGCCATTCCTCTACTCAACACCTTCAGTGTCCTCGATGCTGTGGCCTATCAGGCCCTCCATGATCTGCTCTCTCTTACCAACCTGACCTCTGTCCTGTTTCTCTCCTCTTCCCTCACTGTTCCCACCACACCAGCCTCCTTGCTGTTTCTTAAGTGCTGAGCACCCCTACTTCCAGGCCTCTATATTAGCTGTCCCTTCTGCTCATCACAGCCTGCAAGCCTGGAAGTCCTCCAGGCTCACTCCATCAGGCTTTACCACCTCAAGTAGCAGCTCTCCTGATCGGCCAGCAGAAAATAGCGCCCGCTTCCCCACCTCCATCACTCCCTGTTTCCTAGGCTGACTGTATTTTCCCATGCACTTGGGTTTAATTGTTCTTTCTTTTACTGTCCACCTCTGCCAGCGAGAATGTGAGCCCCACTAAGGGCAGGCCTTTGCTGTGTTCCCTGCAGCACTCTGGGGCCTAGGACTGAGCCCAACCCACAGCAATTGCTCAGTAAACATCGATTCTATGAATGTGCTTCTATTCCTGTCACGTGAGACTGAACCCTCTCCCCCTCCTCCTCCATCACTCCCACTGGTCAACTCGCCATCTTGCATTCTCCTTCACAACACCTATCACGTTGATAATGACTCGAAGGGAGGGGGTCTATCTTCCCATTACCTATCCTCTGTCTGGTACATCCTGAGCACTCAAAATGAGTTTGTTCAATAAGGGTCCAAAGAGCATTGGCTAAGAAGCGAACCAAGAGGAGGGTGTGAGAGCCACTCAGGCAGCCCCTTCCAAGGTGTCCAAGTCTGTTTGGAATAAGCAGGCAGTTAGTTTGCTCCCTAATTACCAGCCTCACCGTGGACACCGTGGGAAGATGCATCTTTCCTAATTGAAACAGCAGGGTGGATTGCAAGCTCTGGGTAGCATCCTTCGCCTCTCCTGGCAGGAGCCAGAGTCAGGCAAAGGTGTTTCATTAGAAGAGAGTTGGGGGAAGGAGGCAGTCATGGTGCCCACTGCCTCCTAGAAGTGTTACTTGGAGACCTACAATTTAGATGTGCAATGAAACGGCAAATACAAGAATGAAATCATCAAGTTGCTGGTCTGTCTCCCCATCTAAGACCAGTCCTCCTCCCACCAACTCTCTCCTATGTAGCCAAAAACTCCAGCCAAGAGGCGGCTCTGTTGAGCATCTGCTCAGATGACCTGTGGCCTCTTGCTCTCTGTGGGCTCAGGGGAAGTTCTGCCTGAAGTCTCTCTCCTTCCTGAAATAGAGCATCTTCACCCAGGCTGCTATGCTCAAGGTCTTAGCGCTTGTGTGGCTTGTTGGGGATGCTGGCTCTGGCTCCACTTACTGCATTCCCTCTACTCAATGTCTCCCTTTTTTAATTCCTAATAGAATCTCACTTTTCTTCTAGGTTGTGTAAAGCCCAGCTGAAAGATTACGCTTTCCATGCTCCCTTGCAGCTAGAGATTGCCAGTGGTATGTAAGACCAGAATATGATAGTAAACCTTTTTCATTACCCTCCTTATTTCCGCTTCTCGCCTAGAATAGGGCTATGATGGTTAGCATTTAAGCAGCCATCTTGGGTCCCTGAGCATGAACTCTGTATGCTAAGGATTGTGGGTCAAAAGAGAGAAGGAACCTTGATTCCTGATAATCATGAAGGTGTCATACTACCTTGAACTCTTTACCTTGACCTATTTGAGTAAGGTGACTGAAAATTACCTTAGTCTGCTGCCCAGGCTTTAGTCACTGTAGCTCACTGCTTTGGGGCCTCAGGTTACACATTCATGACTTGGCCTGGAGAATCTGCTTCATTGAGAAACCTTTTGCTTTTACTTCTGTTAAATCAAATTTCTGCATCATAAAGTAGAAATGAACTCAGGACCTGCCCTTGCTGGGTCTTAGAGGAAACTAGTCACACTGCATGGATTATCACCAGTATGGAGGGGATCAAATCTAGGCCCACGAAGGGCCATAGCCAGGAGGTGCTCTGGATCCAGAGGAGGTGGTGGCCTGTAGACACCAGAGGGTGTTTCCTGGAGAAGGGAGGAGTACTAGATCCAGAAGGGCCAGCTGAGAGCAGCAAGCCTTGGGAAGAGATGCAGAGGGGAATGGGTCACCTGAAGACAGGCTAAGATGGCAATGTGAAGGGGTCTTGGCCTCTGTGTCTGTTGGAGACTGAGCAGAAGGAATACTGTCGCCTAAAAACATAAGGACCACAGGCAGACAAGGCTCTGGGGGAGACCCAGGAGTGTGAATTCATAGTCTCTCTCCCCTAAGAATGTCAGGAGAGCTTCAGCCATTGGACCCCCCAGTTCCCAAGAACTCGTGGGCCATTTAAGAGCTCAGGATGCTAGAGAACTCCGTGCTTCCCGCCCTACACCAGATGCACGTCAGTAAGGCGCTGAGGAAGACCACCCGCCTGTTCCCAATTCCTTGCCCATGCTTCTCCTTCTGTGCTTGCTGGGCAGAAAAGCAACCATGAACTCAGACCCCTGACCTTTCCCCCTGGCTCACTCTGCCAGCAGTTCTCCCACCTGCCTATCTTCTACTCTCTCTCTTCTCCCACCCAGAGATCCCATTTTCTGGGACTCCCAAAGAATTCAGGGACTGTGTCATCAAAGGCCAGCTGGTTGATGTCATTCCTTTCTAGCTTCCAGGGGAAATGTGCTCCGTGCAACCTATGCCAGCTCAGAGGGCCCCTCCTCCCATGGCCGGCCACTCTGAACAGTCCTCCTCCCCCTCTCACCTGTCCTTCTTCCCACCTCCCACACCCACAGTGACAGAGGTCAGAGAGATATAAACAGCCCATGGTTTCCAATTAATTTTTAATTGCAACTTGAAATTCTTAATTGCAGCTGAAACGCTATCTGGTGGAGGCATGATGGGGGTGGGGTTGGGAGTGACCCAGTTAGAGATGCAAGGCCCCTGTTGGACCTGGTGCTGAGCCAGCAGGGGGGTGGGGCAGGGAGGCAGAGGGCAGCCTGGCCCATTACCCCAGGAGCACATGGCAGAGCCAGAGGCCTATGCATTGGCCTGTCCTCTGGGGAGGGCTATTGAAGAAGCCCCATTTGTCAGTGTCTTGTTATAGCCACAGAGGGTCCTGGCAGGACAGTGCCACAAGCTCCATTTGGCCAATTACAGCCCTGTACTGGAGCAGGGCCCAGAAGTGGCCCTGTGGGAGTTTGGGGAGTAGGAGGACTTTGGGGGCCTTCATGGGAAACCAGCAGTGTTCCCAGGGAGGCTCAGGCCCTACAGAGGTGACTGGAGAAGCCTTGGGGTTAACACTCAGGGTGTACCCACTTGGAAGAGGGGATATGGTGCACAACTGGAAGTAGGATGATCAACTGTCCTTATTTGCCTGAGACTGAGGGGTTTCCTGGGATGAGGAATTTCTGGTGCTAAAACCAGGAATGTGCCAGGCAAACTGAGATGAGAGGATAACCCTAGTTGGGAACAATTAGCCTCTTAATACCACTTGTCCTGGGGAGGCGACAGATGTGCTGGGGCTTTCCCTGGCGAGGTGGGGGATGAGGCTCCTGAGGATAGGAGGAAGGAGCATCTTCTTGCCTCCTCCCACCCAGGTCCCTTGGCCCTTGTCTCCCTGGCTAGCCTGTCGCATGCATTCTGCCCAGCCCTCCAGACCTCACCCACTTGGTGGGGGAGATAGACATGAGCTCTGGCCCCAGCTCCAGAGATGGCTGATTATTCAATATGGAGTAAGGCATGAGTCTTCTCTGGGCCTCAGTTTCCCTGCCTGTTCTTCTTCTAGCCTAGGAGTGTCCTGAACCAGGTAGAGGTGTGGTCTGGATGAGGAGCTGCACATCAGGAAGTGGTGAAGGATGGGCAGCTCATTGCATCTGCAGCCTGTCCTTCTTCCAGGAAGAGACACTCTTTCTAGCTGCCTGTCTGTTTGGGGTGCGGGAGTGTCAATGGAAGGAGCCAGACTGAGGTGCTCTGCCACCCTCTGCCTAACCCAGCTACTTTTTGGCTAAGGCAGCTGGTTCTCCAAGGACCTGTTGAGACCTGATAGCTAGTGACAACTGTAAGCCCATAGACTTGCCCAAAATCTATGCCTGGCTATAGGGTCGTTGGGAGGGAGTGGGACTGGGATCTGGATGGGGCAGACTGTGACTGTTCAGGGGACAGGGGGAGGTCTGGGCCAGGGTTGGGGGCTAGACAAGTGGGAGGGCCTAGATAAGAGGAGCTTCCTGGAGAGTGTCCCATAGGCAAGTGTTGCTTAGTGACTCAACCCTAGCTGCTATTCATTCATCCATTCATTCATTCAACAGAGGTTTACCAAGCAGCTACTGTGCACAGGCTCCATTCTGGGCACCAAGGGATGTCAGGAAGTTAACAGACCAAAGCCAGAACACCCATTCCTTGCAGTCACCGTTTGTCCAGGGACATGTTTCCTGGCCCTCTCCTGGCCTGGCCCTCTCTGGCAGAGCTGCTAACTTCTCTATTGCCATTCCAAGTCTGTGGTAAGGTAGACACAGGGTCCTGAGGTTCTGATCCATTCCAGGGAAACAGTCTTAGAGCATGATGGGGAAACTCTGATGGAGACAGGGGCTCGCATCACATCCTGCCTGGGCCGGTCAGAACCTGAGTCTCTTTAGGTCAGCAGCGTTCTGTCACCAAGCCCAAAGCTGGGTGAACAAAACAAAGACCAAATAATCCATTGTCATGGCCACCTGGGTGTGGGACCAGCCTTTGCTCCCCACTCTGACTGCTGATGCTTTTGTCTGGGCTGTATGGCCAGCCTGCCCGCCCTCCCTCCCTCCCTCCCTCTGTGTGATTTTCTTCTTCTCCTTCTCCCCCTCCTCCCCCACTTCCTTGTATCTAAGGATCGCATGAGTCACTTCACTTTGAGCTGCCAGATGTCGGATGCAGTTGGGCTCGGAGTGGAAGCCAAATTTTTCCCTTTACTCAAACGGAGCTTAGAGCTCAGGGCTGATAAAAGCCCCCAACACTGTCATTCGAGATTTTTCAGGGTGGGGGTATCGGGGGTAGGGAGAGCTGCATCAGATGCTCCTCCCAGGTTTTGGCCTGCCCACCCTCCATCCCCAGCTTGGGAAGGCAACTTGTCCTCTCAGTGGCATCAGGCACAGGGCCAGGCCAGCTCTGTGCAGGCCAGGGCATCCTCAGAGAAGGATCCCCATCATCTGAACACTCAGAGCTTTTCTGGTCTGAGAGGAGCCAGGGCCCAGGGCCAATCCCCACTGCACCCAGGGAGTTTTCAATGAGAGCTTCCTATGTTCCCAGCTCCATGCTGGTGCTGTGGGAGAGACAGGAAAAAATAAAGAAGGTCCTCGCCTTCAAGGAATTGGCAGTCTGTTTAGGGAGAAAAAAATTCATACAAATAGCGGTTCATGTTTTTCCTCTTGGATTGTGCATCTCCTTCCAGACACGACCTCGTTTAGTTCTCACAGCTCTTCAGTGTGGGTGTTATTATCCTCACTCCTCAAACGAGGAAAGCGGGGCTCTAAGAAGTTAAGGGACTTGTCCAAAGTCACATCAGTGGTAGTGAAGTCGAGCCCTGCCCCAGGACCATCAGGCTCCAAGACCTTAACTGTGTCTGTGGTCAAGTTGGAGAGGCAGGGACAGCTCCCAGGACAGGGGCCTACTCTTCCTTTCTCTTCCAACTGAAACGGGGTTGTCTCCTTGGCCATGAGAATGTATCTTAGGGCTGGGTGTGGTGGCACACACCTGTAATCCCAGCAGCTCAGGAGGCTGAGGCAGGAGTTCAAAGCCAACCTCCGCAAAATTGAGGCACCAAGCAACTCAGTGAGACCCTGTCTCTAAATAAAATATCAAATAGGGCTGGGGATGTGGCTCAGTGTTCCAATGCCCCTGAGTTCAATTCCCAGTACTCCCCCTGCCACCAAAAACAGAGAACATACCTTGGGAAATTCCAGATGCGCCTGGTAGACCGGAGATGTTGCATGTCGGGGAAAAATGGAAATTGTAGGGGGCTGTCTCAATTTGAGTTCCCTTGAGAGCAAAGTCTGAGGCCAGGACTTGGGTGGTGTACTTGGGAGGGGACTTCAGGTAGCAGGCAGGGGAGCTGGAGAGCAAGACAAGGAAGGAGAAAAAACAGATGTGAAGGAACAATTAACAGAGAAGCCAAGCAGGAGGGCAGGCTCTACCCTCCTAGTATCTCCCAGGACTGTTTGCCTACAAGATGGAGGTTGGGAATGTTTATCCATGGACTCCCATCCCCCACCACTTGCAAATTCTGCCCAGGGGAGGCAGGTGGTCACTCTGCTGCCCCCCTGGATCACACCTGCCCACCAGCCACATGGGCCCCAGTGGCATCAGGAAGAAAGTAGAAAGACTGGCAGCCCGTATTTGAGGCAGATGCTGATCTTGCATGGAACTGTCCTCTCTGCAAACGGCAGGGTCGGAAGTGGCTTCTGCTACAGAGGCTTAGATGCTTGTGGTTATGAGCAGCCCAATTCTGAGCATGCCTGCTGCCACAGAAGGCTCTGCCTCAGTGACCCAGTGGGCAAACTTTATGGAGTGGTTCCTGGTAGGTGTCTGGCAGGGTGCCCTGGAGTCTTCCTCTCTTGAAAGAGAAGAAGAAAAAATGTTGGGGGAAGGGAAAGAAAAGACATCTACATACTCCTCATTCATTTTGCTTATGGGTAGCATCAGTTGCTTAGACATCTTCCCTCCCTGAGGGATGGTTGGCACCTGAGGGGTAAGGATCAGGTGCCATCCGTCTATGTCCTTGGCCCCAACACAGAACCTGGCACAGAGATGCCCAAAGAGGCTACACTGGAAAACTGAGTCTGTGATGAGGTCTCAGCCTAGGCCTTGGCCGTCAAAGGTTGAACATGGGTCTCTGGGCTCATCACAGACCACTCTGGGTATTCAAGATAGGGGAAATGAGAAGGACAGCCGCCCCTTCCTTGTCCTTAGAGCCTCTGTTTATACAATGCTGGGTTCCCGCTCCCTCCTTTCCTCTTCCACTTGATTACTTATCTCTGGAATGAAGTGGTTTCAGGCTGCCAAGTGTTTGGGGGAAAATATTCTGTGCAAGAAAGACACATTCCCTCCATAAACTTGTATTGTGTTTTTGATTGTCTCCCATAAAAGGAAGAGATGTATCTTCCCGTTTATGTTTATAACCCAGTGGCTGAAAAAAATCCATTCTCTCTCTACATTTTTTTTAGCCAACCCCGGGGCCCCTCCCCATACTCTTTTGCTGGGCCAAAAGGCTGATGCCCAGGACTTGGGACTGGAGGCTCCTCTGCCATCTGCAAGCAGGCAAGAGGGGCAGCCAGCTTTAGGCTGGCTGTGGGCCTGGCATGAACAGGCACAGGAATGCACTTCTTGTCCCTATGTGGTTCCCAAGCCAAGTCAGCTCTGGGGTTGGCTAAGAGAATGTGGCCCTTCCTCCAGGCCATGATTAGCACCCAGTGAGGAAGTAAGAGGCAGCCCTAGCCTGCACCAGCATCTGTCACCAGTGTGGCTCCTGAGAGAGGTGGCAGGGGCCTCTCCCCCTTCAGCCTCAAGTACTGCCACCTCCTACATGAAGCCTTCCCAACTGCCCAAGATAAACAGAGCTCTTCCATTTGCTGGTTTCCTTGCTGGAAGCTCTGTCCTAATTGATTCCTGTCTGCTGCAGGGGATGTGGAGTGATGGTCACCTTGCTGTGTAGAGCAAAACGTCCCTATCACAACCTTCTGGACCAAATCCTAGCTCCTCCCTTCCTTGCTGTATGACCTTGGGCAAGTTACTAGACCTTTCTGAGTCTCAGTTTCCTCCACTATCAAATGAAGGGCAATCTGAGTATAAAATTAGATCACCTGATTTAAACCATACCTCCCTTTCCTGTTTTCTAACATTCTAGACAGCGTCTTGTTCAATGCATTACAGAAGGGAAGGGGGCCTGTTTTGTCCACTGCCTATGCCTGGCACAGAGAGGAAGCTCCACCGGGCCAATTGGACTGGTGGTGCGGAGGAGCATGAGGCTCTAAGCAAGTGCACGGTCAAGGTTGGCTCTGTTCTCTATTGTCCTAGACTCACTCATTTGGCATTTCAGGCAGGAGAAGCACTAACCATTCAAGGCTGATAATGAAGGTGGTGGATGAGTCTGTCACCAGCACCAGGCTGGGTACCTTTTGGGGTCAGGGATTGTGTCTTGCCATCCATCCTAGGGCCCCCAATGCCCAGGAGGGGGTTTGTTCATAAAGGACTATTTTGGGACCTGAGTGACCAAAATCTCTTCCTGTAAGAGGACTTACAAGAAGAGAGGAAGATGGCACACATCTGTAATTCCAGTGGCTTGGGAGGCTGAAGCAGGAAAATTGAGAGTTGAAAGCCAGCCTCAGCAATTTTGCAACTTAACAAGACCCTGTCTCTAAGTAAAATACTAAAAGGGCTGGGGATGTGGCTCAGTAGTTAAGCACATCTGGGTTCAATTCCTAGTACCAAAAAGAAAAAAGAAAAAAAAGAAAGAAGAAGAGAGGAAGAGAGAGACTGATAGCATTAGTCCCATTAGTCCAAACTGTGAGGCAGGTGCTGGGCTATGGCTGCCTTGTCTCTGTCAAAATCAGCGGGGTGACCCAGGCCCAGGTCACCATATGTGTGCATACTAGCTCAGCTCACACTCACACTGGCCCATTACCTGCTTCTGGTTTACCACTTAGCCCCCTGACTACAAGGTGGGGAGGAGAGGCTGCTGGCTTCTCTGTCTGCAACAGGGCTTGATATGTGGAGAAGGACCCTGGACCAGGCCCAGCCCTCCTGAGCCTCATTTTTGACATCTGCAGAATGGGTATAGGCTGAGATCTGGAGCAGGCAGGGAAGTCTCAGGTGGGACACATCTCCTGACATCCCCTTGACTTGCCACAAGTCCCAACAATCACCCTTCACATACCTCTGCCTTTCTTCAAACCCTTTCCCACCTTTTATTTTATCTGATCCTTATGACAATTGTGTGAAAAACAAAACAAAACAAAACAAACCCTCAAACCATCAGGAGTTGTGTTCATTTAAAAGATGGAGAAACTGAGGTCAAGAAGCAAACCTAAGCCTGGAGGTCCCCCAGCAGCTTGGGGCTAGTCAGAACACTCTCCTGCCTCTTGGGCCAAATCTGCATCAGCTCTAAGGGTCTCAAGGGCCACAGCAGGGGACCCTGGGGATGTGACTGCTTCTGCCCAGCCTCCCTCCTGGCCCATGGGGGACTGCTGGTCTCTTCTCCCTCTGCCTTTTAATTGCTTGGAAACAGAGCTGACGGCAGTGGGAACAGCTCAGCGGCTGCTGGTCTCATGACTGGAGGCTTTTGTTTGTTCACAGAATCATATTTTTACACTCCGGCTTCCGCTAATTTATGCCACAGACCGAGCTCTCCCTTGCTGAAGATCGTGTTTGGGAGAGTGGGGAGTCGATTCCTGCTTTTATTTAGTCATCTCGAAGCCTATCAGAAGCCAAGCAGGGGATAAATTAACAACAACAAAAAGTAATAATAGCCAGGCTTGGTGTTTATTTTCTGGCGGTTCCCTCCTCCAATGGGCCTGCCGTTCTCCCTTAGAGCATCCGCCCAAGGAAGTTTCTCTGGGAAAATTAAACAGTTTCCCATTTAAGATGGAGCCATCAGTCCTGCACTAGTCACTGTATGGCATCTGTGGGGGCTTATTTTGGCTCAGTACCAAGGGGTGGGGAAGGTGGAGAAGCCTCAGAGCACTGCCCAACATACACACGCGCACACACACACACACACACACACAC
>PVHX01006754.1:0-97539 GCA_004024805.1 Geosciurus inauris
CAATTTGGACACTTGTTGGAAAGATGAATTTATGTGACCATTATTTTCAGGAGAAATAACATTGATGAGAAAACTAAGTGTTGTGGTTTGAATGTCCTCTTCCAAACCCATATTGATATTTAGTCACCATTGTGAGGTATTGAGAGGGTGGAAACTTCATTTGGCTGTAGTATCTAGAGGTTGGACCTTTGGGAAGCCATAAAGGTGGGGCCCGAATCCAACAGGGCAATGGCTTTATGCTAAGAGAAGAGACCTATGCTAGGATGTTCTGTCTTGCTGCGTGATGCCTGTCCTGCCTTGGGACTCTGTATAGTTTCCACCAGCCAGAAGGACCTCACTAGAAGTGGACCTCTGATCTTGAACTTCTCAGACTTCAGAATCATGAGTTGAAAAAAACCTTTATTTTCATAAATTACTCAGTGTGTGATACTCAATTACAACAATAGAATACAGACTAAGTCAGTGAACTGTGTGGTCCTCTGAGTTCATTTGCTTGTTTTGGGTGGAGAAGTTCCAGACTCTGGACTGCCATCAGCATTCCGGTGTTGAGACCAAGTTGCTAGCTCATTGGGTTGTGCACTGCCTGCCTTCAAGGAAGTATGAGATTAGTGACTATGTGGCATAAAGATCAGTGACTCTTATCTGGTTGTTATGAATTACCAAGTGCATCCAGTCTGCTAGGCAGAAACACAGGAGTCACCCACAAGAGCAGATCTCCAGGCCATTTAACACAGAGCAGGCCAAGGGAGCCTTTCAGGATGCAACGAGCCTTCCCCGATGCAGCTCTAGGGGTTGACTCTTTTTGCAGAGCCATGCATGACTCAGGTGTTTTACTGTGTCAGATCTTGGCACCACTTCTTATTACACACCTGGGACTGTGTGTTGGGACTAATGGGATTCACACATTTATTACTCTTTGTGAACATTGGGTTTCCTTTTACTCTTTATTTGTGGGTTGTAAAGGGTGACCCTTTATTCCACTGTTTTAGGATTTGGTGAAAATTCCAGAATCACTACACCACAATTGTGCAGGTTTGAACCAGATGCCTTCAGAGTCTTTGCAGTGGAGGAGACCTAAGTTTTACAACTCCTTTTGTTAAAATGACCCCCCAAACCAATGATTTGTTATAATTATATATAGTAGTGGAATTCCTTATGCCGTATTTGTACAAGCACATAGCATATATTAATCACATTCCCCAAGCACCTTCCTTTTATTTCCCTTCCTCCCTCCCCTGATCTGCTTGCTCTATTCTACCAATCTCCTTTGTTGTCATTATTAACATTTTAATTGGTGCATTGGAATTATCTATTAAAGCAAGATTCATTGTGGTATAGTTGTATATGGACACAGTATAATTTGTTAGAGTTCATTCCTGGTTCTTCCTCATTTCCCCTCCCAGCCTCCATTCCCTTCCTCTACTCTATTGGCCTCCCCTCTATACTTGTGAGAATCCCTCCCCCCTTTAAAAAATTTCTTTCCCTGCCCATAGCTTCCACATATGAGAGAAAACATTCAACCCTTGACTTCCTGAGTCTGGCTTATTTCACTTAGCATGTTCTCCAGTTCTATCCATTTGCCAGCTAATGACATAATTTTATTCTTCTTTATGGCTGAGTAGAACTCCATTGTGTATATATACCACATTTTCTTTATCCATTCATCTGTTGATGGGTACCTAGGCTAGTTCTATAATTTGGCTATTGTGCATTGGCATGCATGAATCACTCTAATGTGCTAACTTTAGCTCTTTGGGATAAATACCAAGGAGTGGGATAACTGGGTAATACAGTAGTTCCATTCCTAGTCTTTTGAGGAACCTCCATACTGCTTTCCAGAGTGGTTATACTAATTTGCAGTCCCACCAGCAATGTATGAGTGTACTCCTGCTTCCATGGAACCCCAGTGTCCTTGCTAGCAGTTACTGTTATTTCTTGATGGCTGCCATTTTGATGAGATGGAATCTCAATGTAGTTTTGGTTTGCATTTCCCTGATTGCTAGGGATGTTGAACATATTTTTTTCATGTGCATTTTTGGCCATTTGTATTTCTTCTTTTGAGAAAAGTACTGTATAATCCTTTTCCAAATGAGTCAGATTGCCGTCGCTGTGCATGATTATATGCAGTGGTGCACCATGTCCCTCTGGAGTAGAAGTGAGGCACTCAGGTTTTATGTGCTAGCTTGTACTAACTGGATTCCTAGAGTGATGGAATTGGCCTCAGGTTTGTTGTGAACGATGTTGAGGTGGGCAGCCAACATATTTGTTTACCATGTAATAAAGCCCAGGTTAGAATGAATGACAGGCAGGCAAGCAAACAGAAAAGTCAAGAGTAAACTTGAGGAAAGAGGAGTTGCAAACCGTCATCTAATACCACACGCACCGTAGACATATAGAAAAGGCAGCTGGTCCACGTGGATCTTGACATTTCTGCTAAGATGGGCAACTAGATGATAAAGTGCTGTTGATGAGGTGCTGGTTAGAATGTGTCTTTTGAGGCTACCTTTTTCTTTCTTTTCTTCTTTTTTTTGGTACCAGGGATTAAACCCAGGGCTGCTTAACCACTGAGCTGCATCTTCAGCCCTTTTTTAATTTTTAATTTTGAGACAGGGTCTTGCTAAGTTGCTTAGAGCCTTGCTAAGTTGCTGAGGCTGGCTCTGAACTTTTGATCCTTCTGCCTCAGCGTCTTGAGTCAGCCTCCTGAGTTTGGGATTACAGGCATGTGCCACTGCACTTGGCTGAGGCTAGAATTTTTAACTGTCAGGTGATGCTACGTGTTATAGCAAATGACTCTAATTCTGTTTTTGATCTGACAGAATGGAGTAGGATAGGGTAGGAGAGAGAAAGGTTCTGAAAATAAAGTTTGTGCAAGTGAAGTTGGAAGTTAATGCTGTATTTTTGTAATATTTTCCTATTAAATATATGTTAAAATATCTCCCTCCTCCCTTTTGCTTAGGCAAAAGGTAAAGATTAATTTTGGTTCAAGGTGATTTGAATCCTAAATATTATGTTAATATTTTTTCTCTCCTTTATTCTTGGGTATTCTTGTTTGGGAATGAACTTCAGGCAGATCTGAATCTGCTGTTACCAAGGGGAACGCTCAGCCTTAGTACCTGGTGTACAGACAGTGATATAACCATGTCTACAACCTCTAGGGCGAGTGTGGGCGGGGAGTATACAGATGGTTCTCAGGTAGGCTGAGTCCTTTTCATGCCAGCCGTGTGTCAGATGGAAATCCTCAGGCTGTGCAGGGACTCTGGGGTAGAGGAAAGCCTCCACGGGTGAGCACTTGGCGTGGTGTCCTGCTTTGTGCATTGATCTGGGAGGACGTGTAGGCGCGATCCGTGTTATTGACTGTCAAATGCATCTTACGTCCTGTGTGGCTGTTGTAATCTGTCAGTCACATCCCCCTTTGGCTATGACTTCCCACACAGTGCAAATACACAGGCCTTGTGTGATGACGTCCTGCCCATAGACACTGACATATATTGATGTGCTTTTTTGCCGAGGCTCTGAAGTCCTGAGAGAATGGAGTCTGGATTAATGGTGTTGAATTGTGCTGCTTCCAAAACTTAAAAGTGAATCTTTGTCTTTCACCTGTGTATTGAAGATGAGAACACCTTGAAACTTAAGTTACACTAAAGAATCCTCCTTTGACTATTATTGCTAATGTAGATTTAAAAATATCATCATGCATCTACTCTAGGGGATGAGAGGTGGTATGTTAATTAAAAGAATTTTATAATTTTGTTTTTCAAAATTACAGCTGCCCAGAGCTGTGAGCAGTGGATATTGGCACCTGGCTTCTATTCTCTCCTTCTGTCTGTTCTGAGTGTTTGGCATTGTGAATAAAGTGAGTCAAAAGAGGGACTGGAAACTTTAAAAATTCTCCTGAAATCTAGGTGATGGGAGAACTTGACGGGGAGTCCCATCCCGTCTCAGAATGTACCTGGGTGACCTCATTCATGATACTGTGGGAAGACAGGAGAGAGATGCAGTGTTGGGGCCACAAGGCACAGTCTGCCAGCAGCAGACGCTCTCCCTGGTCTGAGAGCCAGAAGGACACGCCTCACATGTGGAAGAGACATAGGAAGGAAAGCAGTGTCATCCAATGAGTCATCCCAGAGGGTGGAAGACCAGCCCAAACAGTCGGAGGTTTTAAAGGGACTAGGTGGCTTGGATGATGAATCTGGGGAGATGATCATGAACTTTCTTCTTCAAGAAGAATACAAGGAGGAAGAATCCTAGGGCCACAAGTCATGGAGAAATTGAAGTGGGAAGAATGAGAATCTGCAGGTGACACTCAAAGTAGGGCAGCAGTGGGGTTTCACGGAAACTATGCTCAAGAAAAGGGAAGAGAGAGTCATCCCTGTCCAGCTTCCTGGGCAGATGGGTGGGTCAAGAGCAGGTACATCTGTTGGCTGTGGATTATCGGGAGCATGGTACCCAGTCACTACATCAGGAATGGCAAACCTTCCTCTTCACTTTACACAGCTCTATGATGCTTCATGGATTAGAGAGGGAAATAGTTCTCATGAGAACCTCAAGTCCATTCTTGCAGTGAATTCTGCAGGGCCTGGGGAGGAATAGACCTAGTCCAGTCGCCCAGCCCAGCCCAGCCCCAGCTCCAAGTGGCCCCATCTGCAGACTTTCTGCTCATTAATTATGCACACAAGTGACTTGGAAACCCCTTGGGATCTTTTCAGGAATTCTTCTCAGGAGATACCTGTTTTCAGATCCTGTGCCCAAACATTCCCCAGTTGTGTTGTTCAGAGAGGAGGACTTTGTTGAAGTGGCTAAAAACAGGGATGGATGGGACATGGAGACTAAAAAAGCAGCTCATGAACAGGATCTAAGGATGGTACTACCATCAGCACTCAGCAGACAAACTCTGTGACTATTTTTTTCATGCTCATTTAACCTTATTAAACTATCATTTAGCAAATGTCAGATGTGTTTAAAGCAGGGAGGTGTACCCACCCGTCACTGCTTGCCTGGAATCTCACGATGAGCTTGAAGCCTGCCCTTCTGTGTGCAGGTCCTGAGTGCTCCTCGTTTATAGCTCAGCCAGTATAATCCTTCCCAAAAGATGTTTTTGAGGCCACCTCTATGAGGTGCTGAGGAGGATAGGAAGTGGAGATTCCCTAGCAGCAGCAGCAGCGCCCAAGAGAACTGCCACCTCCTTGCCTCCTTAATCTTTTGAAGATGCCCCAGAAACATCAGTGGGCAGCCCTGGAAGTCATATGTCCTGGGGCCTCACTATGTTGGCTCCTCTTAGAAGATGGACTTCACTGCTCACAACATGCTGGTCCTCACTGAGTTGATTGTAGGCTGGGCACAAGCCCTGGGACCTGGAACCTGGGACCTGCTGGGCCAGACGGAGGAGGTCTGGTTCCTCCTCCCATTGAAGGCCACTGGTGCTTCAAGGTAATAATGAGCAGATGCAGACAGCTGTGGCCCAGCAGGGGCCTGTTGGTCATTTCCTCTCTGAAATCTGAGCTGACTTGGAGGCAGGACTTGGGAGCATCCTTTTGGAAGATAACAAGATTGTGTCTTGGATCATTAGCCTTCAGGGACATACTCAGCAATGAGAGATGAGGAAGCCCTGTGTCTGCCAGCAAACCACACTCCTTGTCCTTTGTGCTCTGGGTCACCTTTAAGTCCTTTTTAATGCTTTGGGTCACCTTTAAGTCCAGTTCTCTGCTGGATATTAATGAGTTGTGAAAGTGGCAGCTCAGATAAGATTCCTGTCTGCAAAGTCTTTGAACTATCCCCAAGTGCATGCAGGCTCAGGATCACAGCTGACCAGGCCTGGTGATGTGTGGGTGTTGAGGTTGGCAGAGAGTAGTCACTGATGAAAAGGAGTCACAGGATAGCCCTATTCTAACGCCACCTAAGGTACTGCAGGCAAGTCCCTCTCAGGTCCTGTGAAAGCAGCATAGCTCCTCCAACAGGTTCCTGACTTGTCCTCAGGGTGGGGAGGCGTCTCTGGTGGCATGTGTTGTGCTGTCTGGCTCATGCCTTGCTCTTCAGTGTGTGTTCAAAGCTGGTCAATCGTATCCCCCGTTTAGACACGCACATGTGCTTGTGTGCACACATGCAAAGACGTGCATGTCAACCTCCGTCAGGGATTCCTAATGTGTGGCCTGTACTTTGAGCAATGTAGTAAGACTAAAACCTTCCAGAGCAACATTATTTTTATAAAAACGATGGCTAGTGTTGCTAAAGTGGTGGCACCCATCTGTAATCTCAGTGACTCGGAGAGTTGAAGCAGGAGGATCACAAGTTTAAGGCCAGCTTGGACAAATTTAATGAGATCCTGTCTCAAAATAAATATAGAAGGGCTGGGGACGAAGCTCAGTGGTAGAGTGCCCCTGGGTTCAATGCCCAATTATTAAAAAAAAAGAAAAAGAAAAAAAACATGACTAATGCTGCCAACTTGTGAGGTAGCTTCTCTTCAGGAGGGACATCCCCCACATCCCTGTTAAGCACTAGGCAATGAGTGACAAATCACCATTTATAATGTGCATTCCCCGTGTCCGGGGAATTGGAAATAGATACTCCTTGTGGTTTCCTGATAAATACTTGGCCACAGACAGTCCAATAGAGCAGGTGGGCTGTGTGCTCCATGAAAGTGGAGTCATTCTCACTTCCAAATCCAGCTGGTGTCCTCATTATTAGGGCTCATGGTCATTTGTGATAAAGGCCTGAATGGAGAGGGTGGTGGGTATAGAGTAGGACATAAGCCACTCATGTTTCCTGCTGATTCACAGCTCATATATATCAGGGAAAGATGGATAATAAATAAATAAATAAATAAACAAAGCAGCAGGAGATGAGAAGTGCTGTGCAGTGACAATACAGGTGACCATGATTACATTGGATAGGAGGCAACATGTAACCTGAAAAGTTTTTGTTTTTTTTGTACCAGGAATTGAACCCAGGGTCACTTAACCACTAAGCCCAGTCCCTAGCTCTTTTTATATTTTTTATTTTGAGACAGGGTCTCACTAAACTCCTTAGGGCCTCTCTAAGTTGCGAAGGCTGGCTTTGAACTTGCAATCCTCCTGCCTCAGCCTCCTGAGTGGTGAATTTTAAGGAGCCATAGGGAGGAGACCTGGGAAGATGGCGCACAGCAGGCAGAGCAGCTTGAGGAGCCCGAGGTGAGAACAGCAGCAAGTGTAAGAGCTCACAGGAAAGCCAGTCAGGCTGCAGCTGATGGACCGCAGGCAGAGCTGAACTGCAGCTTCTTAGTGAGTGATGGTTTATTCAGGTACTGGCAGTGGTTTATCTTTATTGGTTATTGATCAGATTGAGCAAGACTCAACTTTATAATGGCCCTCTCAGTCAGAATGACAGGCATTGCATACAGGAAGTGGGCAAGTTGTCCTGTCTTGTCCTTTTGACATTTTCAGCATTAATTTCTTTATTCTTGATTATAAAAATAACCAGAGTTTATTATTAAAAAAGAATTTGAAGAGAAAAAAAAATTGACCCACAGGCAACTGCTATTGACATCTCACAGGTTTTGCCCTTATCTCACAGTTGAAATTAATCTCTAGGCCTGTACTGTCTATTTGGTAGCCAGTGGCTATTTAAATTAGTTGCAAATACATAAAATTAAAAATTCAGTCTTTTACTTACATGGGCCACATTTCGAGTACACAAAAGCTGCATTGGTGGCTTGTGGGGAGTCGAGCATTTTCGTCATCCCGGCAGGTCCTGACGTAATCCTGCTCCTGCATTTTTAGGTGTGAAGTGCTTTTCCCTAGTGCATTTGTTCAGTAGGTCTTGACTTCATGCAGAATTGGCATTGCCTACTGAGGTTCATTTAGATATCAGTGCTTGCCACAATAATATCGTTCCCTTTGTGAGGTTCTGGTTCCTTGGAGAACCCTGTGGAAAATCTGTTTCATTCCTGTAGTCAAGCCGGTCTGTTGTTTTGAATGACGTGCTCCCCAGGGTGCAAGCTAGTGCTTCCCCTGGAGTCTTTGTGACTCACCCCTGCGATGACGAATGACATGCAGCTGGAGTGACCCTCGCAGCATCATCACATGCAGCCTGTAGTAGCCTGGACCACACAGTCACAGGTGTCATCATGAGAAGGCATGGGGCCTTGTTGACTTTGACCTTGTATCAGGGGCTTTCCCTGATTTGACTGAACTGGAGTCGGCTTCCAAGGTGGCCATTTACAGTGCCTTTCAAACCCTGCATCGTGTGCACAAATCTGATCTGGATCCTTTGAATGACTCTAATCTTTTCTGTCTCTAAATAACCATGACTGCTTGCTGCCTGGTGAGGATTGCTGCAATAGCAATTCCAGAACTTTAATGGTCTCTGAATGATGTAGGGTCCACAGGGGCCCTTCCTTCAGGGGGCTGGCTCAGCAGCTTTGCTCCGAAGGGAAGATATCCAAGACACTCTGTGCAACGTGAGCAGGACTGATGTGCTTGAGTGGATTGTAACCGTTTTGGAATGGATATTTCCTGTGTTACTACATTCACTTAGAATTCTCTACTCGTGTGTTATTTATTTAGAAAAATTTTATGATTCCCCATTTCATCTTTTCATATCTCAGTGACTTTCAAGTTATGTTCTTGTTCTGTATTAGGAATGCATATTCTTTCTGGATCAAGATAGTAGAAGTTCTCCCTGTATTTTCTGGAATGCAAGGTGATGCACAAAGTCTCCCTGACGATGATCTTTCCTTGGGCAGATTTCAGGTGAAGGTTGTGTGAGTGTGCTCTGAGCCTACATCATCCCTCAGCGGTCTTTTCAGCAAGGCGGCCAATCAGGAGGTGGAGACAGGTGAAGTGGCTGCACTGCCAGAGCTGGATGGTGGTGGATGCAGTCATGAGGGTGTGACCTCAAACTTTTCTCAGTTCTGCAAACCACGTTAAGTCTGGATGAAGTGAAGGGCATTATTTGGCATGTGTTTGGGCTTAAACAACTCCTTGATATAGCACATCTCTTGTTAGCCACAGTACGGTATGGTCGCTGACATGGCATCTCCAGTGGGTCCCTCCATGGCCACATTAACACATGGGTTTGTTCACATTCCCCAGAGGAGGCTGGAGCCTGCTAGTCCCAGGACCAGTTGATAACAAATGATCAATCCTGACTGTTGTGTAGACCTTCCCCCTTCCTCCCTGATTTTATCAAGTCTTTTCTTCCCTCTTTTTATTACATTAAAATTTTGCTTTATCTCTTTTATTATAAACTTAATGTAGAGTTGTTGGAAAAATAGATCTATGGAAACATCTCAGCTTTCATTATAATAGTCAACACTTGTCAAAAAATGTGTTGAGGGTAGAGAGACAAGCATAGGGGACAAACGGCCCTTAAATGGCTCTAATTTATTGGGACAAATGCTCTGGGATAACTGTGTCAAATTCTAGAAGCAAAAAAAAAATTGAGGAAACAAAGAACAAAACTCATGAACATTGGTACCCTTTGGTGCATGTGACCTTGAGTGGCTTATGTAATGGTTATTAAAGAGGTCTGCTCCCAATAACTTTTTGATTAAAATACTGTGCTTAGCATTCTCAAAGGCATTGGCTCGACAGGAATTCTCTGCGCCTCATACAGTGCTTTCTTTGTTACATTTTTTTCTATGTGTCACTTTGCAGAGCGGCCAAATCAGAATGCTGCTTGGACAGATGCACTGCTGTAGGTAGAGAGGGCAAGCCGTTCCACCCATCAGGGGCCCCGGGAAATGTCATTGCCATTGAATCTTGGTGGGCCGCTCCAGCTGCTCTGTCCTGCTGAGCAGGAGCCATTATCCAGGCCACTTGTGACAGAGGGGAATGTTTGGAAAGTCCTGCCCACTGAGTCTTTTCCACATCTGTGACCTCGAAGAGGAGTCATGGGCTGCTATGTGTCACTGAGTATGTGATGCACAGCTATTTCAGAGGTAGTCTTCAGGTGTTTCTCCTGGTTCTTCTCTCCAGGGACATCAGGTCTTCTCTGTCAGGGTGACTTTTATATTTTCCTCCCCAAGCATCTCCTCTGTCATCTTCCTCCTCAGAGGAACAGCATTTGGTCAGCTCCCTTTAGGCACTGCTGGTGGCCTCCCTCTGTTTTGCATGGACTCATGTGTAACTCCAGTCAGAAGTCCAGCAGGACACTTGTACCAAGTCACACAACCATGACATCATATACCTGGACTGTGTTGTCATGGTAAGAAATAGCTGTATGGGCTGTACTTCCTGTAAAATGGTGGTTGGGTGGACTGTCCACCATGTTGTTAAATGTCTTTAATATAATGATCCATGGACATTTCCTTTGGGTTCAGAGCTGAGGAAATTGTGTCTCTATTGATGAGTTCACAAGATAAAACTCAGATAAAAACTGCTTACTACATCATGGCTCATCTTTTGCCTTGCCTGCTATGATGCTCAGAAGTAGTTTTCACGCTTCACTCTAGGGACTCTTGTACCTTTAGCTCTTACAAATATGATTCTCACTCATCCTCACCTGTATTTTTTTGTGTTTGGGTTTGTTCTATTGCAATGGTGCTTTTTATGATGAACCGTATGAAATTGTTTTTGGAAACAGGAGTGAAAGACACATCATGATTGGTTGTGGCCTGTCCCTCAATGTTCCTGTGATACTGGCAGCACCAGGGAGGGGGAGAAGGCAAGAGGACAGGAGCTTTAAGGGGGACAGGGAGGGGGCGTAGCGTAGCTAAAGAACACTGAGTGCGGACGGGGACCTGGGGCTCGTGCAGGAGGTGGTGGTGTGAACAGTCAGGCCATATGGGGCGTGATAAGGATCAGGTGGGAAATCTCCATGAGTGGATAGAACAAAGTCTTGGATGAATTTGAACACCAAGCCTAGGACTAGGTTAGGTGAGTGCTGAGAAATTTGGGTTTTTGAACAGGGGTAGGATTAGATGAAAGTGTGATGTAGAATATTTATGATACACACAGCAATTGAGACCGAGTGGAGATTAGAACGGAAAGATTAGCTAATAGGAGGTCGCAGGAATGCAGGCGCACCTGACAGAGCTCTAGATTTGCGGAGATGGAGAGGTGACCCTGAGCTGAGATGTAAAGACAGACAGACCTAGGATGGTTTTTTGACTCTTCTTCAACCCATGTCAAAGGTGACCCAAGTTCTAACAGAGCTGTGGATTACTAGGTCCTATTTTACTTTGACTTCAAATCCAACTAGGCATTGCTTTGGTAGACCATATGCCTAACACTGTGTAGGTTGAAAATATTCAACACTGATATTTGGGCATTTTTTAAAAATACTTTTTAGTTGTAGATGGACACAATACCTTTATTTTATTTATTTTTATGTGGTGCTCAGGATCAAACCCCGTGCTTCATACATGCAAGGCAAGCACTCTACCACTGAACCCCAGCCCCAGCCTTGGGCATTCTTTGTTATTGCTTGAATACTGCATTGTAACCATTTGAGGTCAGTATTTACCCATCTACTTAAATATTTTAAAAATATGCTGCTGACTTTATTTCCTCCCAATCATATATTTTCCAGTAGATGTTTTAAAGAATTACTTAAAAGTGCTAATTGTCAGTGTTACTGGCCGGGCTTAAATGTGTTCTTGGTTGCTTGCCTGTTTCCTCAGCTCTTTGTGGGGCCTTGGTGTTGGCCAACTCACCCTCCCATCTGGCTTGGGCACTGGAGGAGTTGGTGGCCAGCCCTTGGAACAAAAACTGACTTTCTTGGAATTCTCTTGCACTATGACTTCTTTTCTTTTGGTTCTTTCTTTAGTTAGTGTCTTAAATCTGGCAAGATTTGCTATCTTGAATTTATTTCTTACTTTGGTTACTTTCTAACATAGGATCTGTACCTTGGTTATGTGTGATGGCTCCTTTTCAATTTGCAGAGGCTTTTAAAATCAGATCTAGATGGGTGTTAGCTTTAGCTCTTGTATTTCCTACAAGAGGAGCTGTAATGAGGTTCATACCACTCAGTAATGTGTGGTCTGAAAAACTGGTTCTTAGTAGCTATTCCACAAATTAAAGGGCCTGACCTGAAGCTTGCTTGAATGATTCGGCTAATGGGGGAGACTGTTCTCCTTAAGAAAAGGAATTCTCAAGTTTGTTTTTTTTTTTTACTGGAATAAGTAGTTCCATATGATTGAACTCACTCTTTCTTTCCTTTCCCTTTCCCTTCTTTTCTTTTCTTTTTCTTTCTTTTGCACAGGGTCTAAATTTTTTCCTTTTTGTTTCTTCATAATTTTAGAATTGTAGAGTATTAGAACTAAAAGAGAAATTGGAAGCCAGGTAATTTAATACATTATTATTCTGAGAATGGATTACTTGATTAATGTCATGCAATTGGTAAGCAAAAGAGGAAACACACTGATGTAACTCAGAATAGTGCTTTTCATTGTGTTGCTCTATGGCCTCTGAACGTATCTATTCTTCCATCCAGGTAAAACAAATGCAGTCATCACTGGAGAGTGCCTGGGCTTCACTTTGGGTACCATTTTTTTTTTTTTTGTAGAATAAAAACAATACAATATTGACATGTTATGGACTTTTAGATCAAATCCTGGTGCTTTGAATTAGCAGCTGGTTATAGAGCTGCTCTGCTTCAGTTGACTCACCTGGGTAGTGGGAATGAGCACAACCACTTGGCCTTTGGTCAGTTTTCCATGTTGCTTGTGGAGTGGGAACCCACCTAGGAGACCTGTCTGCTGCCTTCGGTTCTTGACTGCTCTTGACACCTTGGAGGATGCTTGCATCCTATCGCCAGTGCATACAAAATGTCCCTAAGTAAAAACTGTTTATTTTAGTCATTTTTATTTGAACATTGGAGTTGGTCAAAGTAATTACTAGAAGTGTAGACTGGGATAAAATCTCTCTTCAGTTTGGAATAATCAGTATTCAATAAGTCTTTGCAGTTGAAAAAAGACAAAAGCAAAGGATTTTAAGAATTTCCTCAAAACCAGTGCAACCCAAGAACTGAGATGTGAGCGGGGACGGTGAAGCACTTCTGGTACTTGTACCACACCAGTTAGCTTCAAGGCCTTTTCTCAATGTCACACTCACCTGGATCCAAAATGGAGACGTCTTCATCTAGCCCCAAGACTTTGGCAGAGTCACTCTTGGTAATTTATGCTTGCAGACAACTGTATGGGTGAAGCTGTGTTTCGAACAGTCACTCAACTGCCAACTCTCCATCCCTACCTGTGCCACACATGGAACACAGGATGGAGCCATTTTGGAGTTCAGGTGGCAGTAAATGGAAGTTGACCATCATGTGTCACTCAAGAAACATTACCCATATCTTCTTCTGCTTCTCGTAATACCCAGGAAAAAAGTTCAAAACTATTTACTAGTGTGGCAATACTCTCCTAAAATTTTACCTTTTTTCTACAATGCATGTTCACAGCATGATTCCAGTTCACCTGGATGCATTAGTGAAGGCACTTGATAACAAGGTAATATGTATACCTATGGAATGCCTGCATTGCACAGTACAAGCCTATTTCCTTTTATTGCTATTACTTTTTAAAATTTCACATAAAAGTGAGATATGAAAATTGAAATCTCCCCTTGAAAAGGAATGTTTGATTTCGTACTTATTTGTCTGTGCAGGGTATAAGCATGCTAAATTATAATTCTTCTAAGAATGCACCATGCAAATCACTTTGGATAAATGATGTCTTTGGTTTGTTCATGTGCTCAGAAGTTAGTGCCATGATAGGTCCTGGGATTGAATCAAGTCATGGAAAAAGCTGGCTTTGGAGTGATTTGAATGCATTTGCTTTCAGCATGATAAAATGGTGGTTTGATTAGAAGGAAGCTTGCATTTTTCATTCCATTCTGTTCTCTACTGCATTTCCTTTTTTGATTCCTCATAAAAGAGCCAAGAACTAAAATGTTTGGATATTTGCTTTTGCTATTTTTGATTTTTTTTCCTGGATCAAACCAAACACGCTGATAGAGAAAAGTGCATTCAAATGTGCTTTCAATCCAGTTCAATGGCTTGAGTGTATGCCTGGGACAAAGTGCTGTGAAGGCTTGGTGTGGTTTTCCTCAGAGGAGAACCAGGGAAACAGTCTTAGAATAGGAAGGGGAGCTTGGCAATCATTCACCTGTTCCTGCTACTCAAGTCAAGGTTAGGAATACGCAGAAAAGACTTGTTGCTGATCACAGGGGTGGTCTGCCCAGAGACGACCCAGTTTCGTAGTTTACTTCAATCCAGTATCAGTACATGGTGGTCTTTTTGTTTCCCCACTTCTGATGGAGCTTCAGCTTAGCCTCCCACTTAGCTGGTATTGGGCGCTTGGTTGCTGGACACTGGTGTGGTTTGGCTCTGTTGACCTGATGGGCCTGCTGTTTGATCTGGCCAGCACAGGCCAGAGAGATCCGCCTGTTCACACAGCTGGGCTGGTTCTAGGTAATGAGGGCACCTTTGCTTGGAGGCCCTGAAGGTGGGAAAGGAGATGAGATGGGTGGCTCTTTCTCCCTCAGAGCCCATGTTTGTAGTGGATGAGAGCATGGCGTTTGGCCCCAGGGCCCCTGAATCCGAGTCTTTGCTTTGACACTGACTGGGTGGCCCTGGGTAATTTTATTTTTTCTCTCCATGCTTCAGTTTTTTCATCCACACAATGGGAACAACATTGTTAATCTGTTGCATATAAAACCCTGAGGGCAAGGCCTGACAGGTGGTGAGCACTCCATCAGCGTGTTTCCGCTCTTGGTGGGTCTACCTTCGTCTGTCCAAATGTGTGCCCTGTTGGAAAATGCAGCTCAGAGATGCAGAACCAAGGAACGAAGTATAGTGTGTGTCTCCACTGGGTGACATGGCCGGGGACATCTCTGCTGTGCTGACTGAGTTCTGTCCCACTTTCTCTGATGACACTGTGTTCCTCTCTAACCAATTAGATTATTGATTTTCTTTGCCAGCCCAGTACTTTGGGAGGTAGTTTCCTCTTACAAAACTGACACAAGTATGAGTAAATTTAGGGCTCTACATTATTATAAGCATTTGGCCATAACTATATGATGTGAAAGCAAATATTGATTTTAAAAACTAGTCAAACAAATAATTTGGTGCCATGGAGAAGAGAAGGCCTGTCATAGTTGCCTGCTGGAGCTTTTCTGTTACTGGGTCCTGTTACTGGCATCACGAGGATGCAGCTGTGGGTTTTATTTCTGTCTTGATTATGAATCATGAATCCGAATGCCAATAAATCATGTGGAGGCACAGCATTTCTTCCACTGTTCTTAAAGAGGTCACCATGAAATGACAGCATCTGAATGTTCCATGTTAACATTTAGTTGAAACACAGGTTGCACTCCTGCTGTGTCACATGGGTGGCTTTGATTTTAGGGTGTCCTTCAGGTTGGGTGACCTCATGCTGCATTATGAATCAGATGTTTGTTTTTTTTTTTTCTTAACATTTGGTTCCTTTCCTTGGTCACCTTTCTTGGGATGTTTTCTCTTTAGTCTCTTTGACATTTTATGTTCCCTGGCACCATGCTCAAGGTCAACTTGCACCTCGAGGTCATCTTTCTCTGAGCTTTCTATAAAAAGGTTAATTCCCAATAGTTTGCTACAATCATATCTCATTTCTTGCTTCTGATTATTGATGGTCTTGGCAGCTCAGGGGTGGGTATCTGATGGCTTTATCTGTTCAGTTGCAATAAGCCATGTCCAGAGGGAGCAACTGGCTTCCGGACTGGTATGCAAGAGATCTGGGGAGGCAGTTTTACATTTTATGCCTGATTATAACATCTAACTCACTCTGGAAAAATATGTGTGTAATTATTGACTACCACTCATAACCACCACGATCCATGATGTCTTTGGCATGAATAAAGAACTTAGTTTTATTCTTTAAACAAATATTTGTTGCGAGGGTCAATGTGCTACATACCCGGGACACAATGGGTTATCCATAGACACAATCGATCATGCCCTCTCCTGATGGAATTTACATTTGAGCCACGGGTGGGGAGAGGAGAGGAAATGGGTGGGCAGAGACATGGGTGGGTTGGAGAAGAGCAATAAACAGAATCCCCAGGGTTGCCAACAGCGTTCCCACCTCCATTTTCTCCTAATTTGCATCTTTTCCATTTCACGTAACAATCTCTTGTGTGGCAGGCTACACTCTCCAGCAAACTCAGTTTTAAGACATGTCTTCCTCTTTGGAGTTGATTTCTAGAAACTTCTGAACGCAGGTGTAGAGTTTCCTAGGTCAAGATTCAGAGATTTACTGCCCTCCCACCTTCCAGCTAGTTAAGGGACAGGACCAATCCTTGCATTTTAAACTCTGTGCTAATGATCCCAGGGTGTTGCTTCAGATACACACGTGAATCCATCAGTGTCATGTGTCAGATCTGGGTGGCAGCTTAGGGTGACTTGGTGGTACTGTCTTCCCTAGCTTTCCCTCTGCCCACCCAGATCTATAATGGTACCACCTCTCCACCAGGCTGAAGAACAGACTCTTTTTTTTCCTTTTTAAATATTTTTTTTTAGTTGTAGATGAACACAATATCTTTATTTTTTATATGGTGCTGAAGATCGAACCCAGTGTCCCACACATGTGAGGCAAGCACTCTACCACTAAGCTACAATCTCAGCCCCCAGAACAGACTCTTAAAGCAGCTCATATAAATGAGAGAGATCAAATTCTCAGGCACTTAAGGAGCACCTTTATATTCCCTTAAAACAGGTCCTTGAAGGTCAACTATGTTAAAAATGGGTCAGAGCACAGTCCCCCTGCTCAGTTTCAGTCCTGTCTGTAGGCTGCAGACCCAAAGCACACACTCAAGTGTAATGATATGTAAGATGCTGGAGCAGTGATCATTCTATGAGCATAATAGGACAGTGTCATGTGACAGTGTATAAAGTAATAGAGTGGTGTATACTACATACTATAATGTAGCACGCATGTATATTTAACATACACAGGTATAATACAGGTTATCCTACTAAGCAAGAATATAAGAGCAGCTTCTGAGGGATCATAAAGACTCTCAGGCCCGTTGTTTTCTTACCTGGGATGTGTTAGTGCTTTTGACCATCTTCACACGGATCATAAGCAGCACTGTATATGAGGAGAGCCCCAGAGCTTACATCAGACTCTCAGGTGGTTTGTTTCAGAAATGCTCAGGGAAACTGGGTCTTAGAGGTAGACAGAGCAAGACTCAGAGAAGTACTGATCTGCTCAAGGTCATACAGTTTTTGTCAACCTAGATCCAGGCCTTACAGTTCACTTCTTGTGACCAGACTACAAATTAGAAATATTTATATCACGGTGAAGTTAAATCAGGTCAGATGTTCTGTCCTATATAAATATTGAATGTTTGTGATTATATGGAGTTGGGGACTAGGCACTGAACAGATTGGGAGCTATCCTTTCCTTTCTGCACATGTAAGCTGTTAGCAGAGTTTTTCAGAATGGTTTTGAAATTTGTAGTAATTTGTAGGCAAGTCTATAATAACTATTGAAAATAATAAACTTATTCTATAAAAAAAAAGGTTAATGGTTTAAGATTCTAGTTTCTCCATGTAGCTTATTTCCAGTGTTTAATAAAGTCTAATTTTAGGGACCTCGAAGGACACCCCATCCTTGTCTCAGGACAAAGAGTCTCACTTGTGTCTAGCTTTGAAAGTGCAGGCACCTCTGCTGCTTCATGCAGTGTTTTCATTGGTGACTCCCAGTTCTGGGTGCTGCAGAATTCTGACCACATGGTCAGAATTTTTTTACTCATTATCATACCCTACAGGACAAACTTTAGATGTAGAAAAGTGATGATTTTTTTTTTTTAACGTTACATTTCTTTCAATAAAAGTTGGCCAATTTTGTAACCTTTATTTTTTTAAGGTCTACTTTTTAAGCTCTATAATTTCTTTTTTAAATGGTGTGTTGTTTTAACTACAAAGTTATGTCTAGGTTTTCAGCCTGGAAAGCCTTAGCGAAGGGCCAGAATGTTTCGAACTCTAGAAGAATAGGGGATCAAGGCAAAATTAGATTAGATTTTAGGTGCGTTGGCATGAATTCTTGCATTGGTTGTCATTTAGATAAAGAGTTAAAGTATATTTATTTATCCAAGGTCTTTCTGACAGGCAGTTGGAAAATAAGAACAACTCCTCTCCAAATATTCTTCAACAAGAGGGACGTTATTCCTCATTAAGTGCTTATAAAGTCTTAATGAGTGAATTCATTTTGAATGAAGAGCATCTTCGATTTTGATTTGTGTGAATCAGTGGAAGCACCATTCTAAGCTTTAAGCAGGATGGTGACATGGGGATGTCCACTTGGGTACCCCAGGACTGTACAGGGTGCTGCTTTTGTGATGGGGTATCTGAAGGCCCTTGATGGGGGCATGTGTATTAACATGGGGCAGCTTGCATAGCCATCAGGGTCATGAGAATCAAAAAGGCGAGTGGAAGTGTTGGCTTCTCTAACATTTTCAGGCAAAATGAAAAAATGCTTCAGAAGACACCTGAGTACAGTTTTTGTATTATAGGGTCATGTAGTCAGGTGAGAGAATGAGAGTAGGGGAAACTCTGAATAAAGCTGGACACTTCCATAACTCCAGTTGGTGCACTTGTGAAGGTTAGACCTGCCAGATAATCTGGGTAATATGACCTGCCCTCCTAGAACTGTACCTTAGACATGACTAGTTGTTTGTGTTTGGCTTCTGTGGCATTCTGTTTATTTCCAATTTAATTCATGGTTTCTTTTTTTTCCCTTCTTATTCTCAAATCATCAACTTAGGGAAATTATAGGCCTTTCGCAAAGATATAGTTTAGTCAGTTCCTATGCAATTTCCCTGAAATGCAGGTGAGCTTCAAGATGGAGTCACAAACCTGACCTCATCACTGTGGTCGGGACCAACTCCTCTTCTGCTCTAAGTGTAGAAGAGCTGCTGGCCACCCTTTCTTGCCAGGTGGGTCTCTTAGCGCTAGTATAGAGAAGCTGCATCTAAAAGTGAGGTCCAGGAAATAAGTAGCTGTCAGGACTGACGGGCTGTATTCTCATCACACAGTAGGTCCTGTGCAAACATTGGAATGAATGAGGACAGTTAATTAGCTGATGACAAATCACCTTTGGGCTCATGACGACTCTTTTTTTTTTTTTTGTTCCTGATGTAATGTTGAAATTAAAAAAGCATTGCCTTAAAACATTTCTTTGGAGGAAGCTCCACACTGTTTTTCTGAATCCCCATGTTCATTGCAGCATTATTTACAATAGCCAAGAATGAACCATGTTCCTGGGTGGCCAACTGGATAAAGATGTGGTACCTATAGGCAATGGAATACCGTTCAGCCACAAAAGGAAGGAAATCTTGCTATTTGAAATAATGTGGATGAAGCTGCAGGACACGATGCCAGTGAAACAGGCCAGACACAGAAGTTAAAAGTCAAACCCATAGAACGGAGGCAGTTTATGGGGGCCTAGAAATACGGAAAACGTGGATTTGTTGCTCGAAGATACAAGTTTTCAGCTATGAGGTGGGTCAGTTCTGGAGTCTAAGACACAGCTCGTCGACTGGTGGTAATGCTGTATTGTCTACTTGAGATTTAATTAGACACCCATATATACACACAGCCACATAGCGGGATGTGAGATGAAGGCATGTTCATTAGCTTGACAGTGTATATGCACATCAGATCATCATGTTGTACACCCTGAATATATACAATTTTTATTTTTCAAGTATTCCTCAATAAAGCTGGAAAGAAAAAGAGAAAAATCATTGCCTGTATATCTTTTAGAAAATAAATGAATGGCATTATAGTTTCATAGCTCCAGGACATCAAAATATCTCAAAAACACATTTGCTGAAATTGCACTCCTCTTGCGAGAACTAATGAACAAACGCATAGGTGTGATAGCTGGAATGAAGCAGATCATTTAAAGGATTATAAATAGAAGTGTGGATATCAAGGCTTTGAGATTATTTTAATTATCGACAACGAGAGTACTGAGAAAAACAGGTTCAGAGAGTTAGGAGTTGGCTTCTACACAGGCCTCAGTTGTGGCCTTTCCTCCCATTTGTTCTCGAATCCCCAACACACACTGCAGTTGGCTCTGAGTTGGAGCTTAGTCCGTGCTTGGTGCTGGGACTGTGTCTCATGTCTTCCCCATGCTGTGCTCTTTTACAAGGATGAGCTCATTTATTCCCTGACAATATCAGGTATGGGCAGTTTTTACCAATCACCGTTTAGAGATGACAGATGAAGAAATATGTTCAAGGTCACACAGTGAAGAATGGTCAGAATCTGGATTCGGTCCAGGTCTCTCTAATTTGGAAAATTCTTCTTCCACCTATAAGTATCGCTGTTGCTCATTGGACCACAGGTGATATTTAGTAACCACAGATGAAGGATAGCTTTTCACAATCACTTCATTAATAGCCACAGTGCTCGTATTAATTTCCAAGGGCTATAATAACAAGTTACCACAACAAGGTGGTTTAACACAGTAGAAGTGTATTTTCTGACATTCTCTTACAGTTCTGGACACCACAGTTGGACAGCAGATGTGGACAGGGCTAGGGAGCATCCTGCTGTGCCTTTTCCAGATGCCTTTTCCAAAGAGGTCCCCTGCGTGGGTTCTGGGCTGGAGTGTGGAAGCATCATTCTGGAGAGGTCTCCGCAGCACACCTCCTTATTCTTTTACGTACCCTGAACCAAACCAAGTACTTTTGAAACCAAGGAACAAAAATACCACCCAAATGATGGTCCCTGGTGTTCCGTGTTATCAGCTCTCTGTCAATAGCAAATACCTGAGACAATTGCTTTGTAAGGAGAAAGAGTTTATTTGGCTCGTAGATTCAGGGATGTCAGCCCATGATGGTGGACCCTGTTGCTTTTAGGTGTATGGTGAGGACGCTCCTTGGGGTGGAGCAATGGTGGAGCAGAACTGCTCACCACATGGCTGGGAGGTGACAGAGAGGACACTGGGACTGGGGTCCCCTGTCCCCCAGTGACCTCCCATCAGCCCCCACTTCTTACAGCTTTCACCACCTCCCCATGGCACCACACTGGGGCAAAGCCTTGGCTACACAGACCTCCTCTTGGGTCGTGCAGCACAACTCGAATCTTGGCCTTCATTTCCACATGGGTCTCCACGTGGCCTCCATCCCAATGTCTCTGTCTCTCACCTCTTCCCCTCCTCTTTCCTTTCCTTCTCAGGATTCGTCATTGGATTTACAGAGCACCCAATCACAAAGGATTTCATCTCCAAATTGTTTAATTACATCCACAAAGACCCCATTTTTTAAATGAGGCACAATGTGTAGACTCTGGGGTTAGGTGTAGACATTACATTTGAAGAGGTCATCATTCAACTCACTTGAGTTAGCATTTAGTTGCCGTGACCAAAACACCTGACAAGAACAACCTAGAGAAGGAAAAATTTATTTTGGTTCATGGTTTTAGAAGTTTACATCTGACTGGTGGACACTATTGCTTTGGGCCTGATACATCTTTTCTTCCTGAACCCACTGGTGTTCAAATGGGAATGTCGCCTCATGGCCCCATGAAGTTTTCAAAAGATGATTTTCTGGTCCTATTTATTGTTTTAATGATTTTATTTCCTATTTTTACCAGCCCTTTATTTCTTTTTAAATTTAATTTACTATTTTTTTTAACTTAAAATTATGTGTTATTTGACTATTTGATTCCCTTCCTTTTGGTGATTCTTGACAGTGCCTGGTCTTCGTATATTCGAGTAGAGAGACTGCACTTCGAGAGGTATTGGTGGTGGTGACAACAGAGCCCCATATATTTCAGTGGGTGTCACAGCATTATGGGAAATTATGGGCACATTAGCACCGAGCTACATTCTTAGTGCTTTTTACTTTTTGAGACAAGATCTCACTGAGCTGCTTAGGGCCTTATTAAATTGCAAAGGCTGGCCTCAACTTGCCATCCTCCTGCCTCAGCCTCCCGAGTTGCTGGGATTACAGGCATGCGCCCCCATGCCTGACCGTATTTCTTCTATGTTGTATGTTTCCCTGCAGAATCAGATGGTCTCAGGCTTGTAAAGCAAATGTAGAGCAGGGAAAGACATCATGTTCTTAGGAAATTGATTTATAGAAGCTTAATAGAGGTTGGTTTTGCTAATGTGTCTCCTGCCTGGTGATGGAGGGTTTACTAGCTATTTTAATGCAAATTAATCCTCAATTAATATTTTTCTCATCAATTTGAACTGCTCAGGTATAGCAGGCAAGGAACAACAACAACAAAATGGGTGTCGGGGATCTTTCGAAGATGGACTCTCTCCACAATTGCGTATCTTCTAGCTGTGGCTTGGGACATACATACACACACATAGATACCACAATATACAAGAAATTGGCCCATCCACACAGAAAAATAACTGAGGAGTGAAGAAATTGTTTGCTTTTATTTTTATTTGTGAGAAGTGATGAGGAGGAGAAACTAGAACCCCTGACTGGTTTGGGACCAATGATTTTCAATTCTACCCAAACAAAAGCTTGGATTGGCTTCCATGACTGATGCTGGAAACCCAGAAAAACAATGCCTTTCCTACTACTATCCTCAGAAGCTGTCTCAGCCTCCACCATTTCTAGCAGGACTAGGCTGCAGCTGTGAGCAGTGGGAGGAGCTGTCTCCCAAAGCCAAAAAATGGTGGTAACTTTTCTTCCCCAACTTCCAACCCAGGAACCAAGTGCTTCTAAGGTGCCATGTTACACAGGCAAAAAAAAAAAAGCTTCAGTCTTTCTTTCAAGTGCACTGGGAAAGACTACAGAAACAAATGGAAACTCGGCCTAATGGAAATGCTCACTGCTGTGCCCACTGAGACGCAGGTCCAAATTAGCATGCTGGCGCCACAGCCCATAGATCAGAGTTCTGACAAATTCCGGGGAGAAGAAAGATCTTGTGTTGGCAATTGAGCTAATCATCCCGGCCCTGCTCATTAACATACTACCCATGCCTCCGCCTCTCCACATCCCTTCTGCACAAATGTGAACAGCTTTTCACAGCTTCTCCTCCATCTGCTGAAATAAACAATAGCCCTTGCAACCAATGGAAAAAGCAGCAGCAGGTGAGGCCTATTTTTAGGCATGCTGAAAGCTCTGTTGACGGCTGAAGCTCCACACCTAAGACACCCCAGATGCGGTGATGAAAAGCATTGGTCTTGTCTGCCGCTTCTGAGCCCTGAATATCTACTGTCTTCCATGCCACTGCTTCCTGCCTGACACTGCCTTCTGTCACTAGGGCAGATGCTGGGGGACAGCAGGCGGATGGCCTCCCTTCATGGCACCTTTTCTAGTTCATTTGGTGGCATTTTGTAACAATTACTGCTCTTTTTTTAGAAAACGTAACATTGATGGGATCATGTGTGTGTGGTGTGCTGATGCTCCTGCTCCGTGGTCCCCCTGCTATGCTCTGATATTTATTGCTGATCATACTGAGAACTTGATAAGTATTAGTTGGACCTGCATGCTCTCTCATTTATTCTGCAAAATAAATCTGCCAGGTGATGTTCTTATTTACTGTGCAGATGAAGAACAAGGGACTGAGAGCACAGGGAACTGCTCAGCTGCCCTGGCCAGTCAGGGCAGAGCTTGAACCAGCTTCTGATTCCAGACCGCATGCTGTGCTGGCCGCTCTGACTTCATCTCAAATTGTTCTTGACTACAGGGGGCGGGACTCCATTTTCCTTTTGATGTTTCTTCTAGTGCTTTGATTCTATCATTAAGTAAATCTCCTTTGAGTACACTTTTCCTTTTTGGAAATGTTACAGTAATGACCAGTAATAGCTAGATGTCAAACGCCTGTCATTTCCATTTTCTAATTGAGACAAATCCATTATGCTCACCAGCGACTTTCTTCTACCGCCAGGGTGCCTGATTTAATTGTCCCGTCTCTGCTGCATGGCTGTGATGCTGAATCTTAAAAGAGTTGTGGTCGTGGGCACTGGGATGCTGGGATCTCATGGCCTGATGGATCATACTAACATGCATGTTGCCCTTGGTCTGGCCTCTGTGGGATTGCCAGTTACTTCTTTATGATCCCTTTTGAAACTGGGGGACTTATTCTGAGATGTCACCTACTGAAGGTCCTTGAGGTACCCTTGACTAACATAGTGCTAATTCATTGTTTAGGAATGAAAGACTCCTCCATCTGTGTCCGGTTCCCATGTATTGACCTTATCCTCATTTGCCCTATGCTGAATTACCAGAGACAGACCCCAGAGAGCAGCTGATAGAGGGACTTTGTTGGTTGAGTTGCCATCAGCTCCCAAGGAGTATTTTTCCTCCTGAAATTCTGCTTTCTCTGAGACCCAGATCATGTCTCAAGCCCCTATGGAATGTCAAAGAAAGGAGAGAGATGGAGAAAGATTGATGCCAGGGTTTGCTCCTGGGAGAGCTTGGGGGGAGATATTCCAGCGTTTCCCAAAAGCGGAAGGAAGGGATGTAAGGAAGCAAATGATTGAGGAAATGTACTCCTGTACACCAAACATCCACGTGTTTATGCCAGTTAGGCCTGTACGCAACAGAAATGGACTCATTAATTGAAGTGAAATAGAAACTAATTTTGAGACCATACCATAGCACACAGAAATGAAAACCCACCTGGAGAAGGGACCAAATGGCTCTGGGAAGCAGGAGAGAGTGACAGGCTCTTTCCTGGGCTGCCCTGAGGGCAATTCAGCCTTTGTCTTCATATCCCTGGACTCCCAACTTGTGAGAGAGGGAGGCTGATGGCCCTGTGCGCCGTGGGCCACCTTTGGGCTCTGTTCCACCAGGTCCCAGAAAGGGAATCTTTGGTGCTCTTTCCAGGTGACAGGCAAATGGAGGAGTGGCAAGCACAACATGGATGTCCCTGTGCGACGTGTTGATCTCAGGCTCTGTAAACTCAACAGAAAGCACTTCACATCTGTCCACCCCAATGGGTCCTAGGTCCCTTCAGAACCAGACATGAAGTGGCCCCTGGAGCTGCTACTGCTGGGTGAAGCCAGCACCAGCTTGGAGTGGTGTGCGCCCTGATTGGGTGGCTCTGGGCAAGCAGGTCAGGTACTTTCTTGCAGGTGTGAAGGGTACTGGATAATGAGCATGCCCCAGGTGGGGCCTGAAACAAAATTACCTGTAGGTAACTGGGGAGGTGGCCATTCATGGAGGGTTGGGAGCAGGGGTAAGGGGCCAGGATTTAGCCTCTTTTTAGCAGGGAGGATTTGGTTTTGCAAGATGGGTGTTCTCCTGGGAGGGCCTGTCTCCACGGTGTGTAGGACAGACATTTCCTCCCCCCCAAATAGCCCTAGGTGAGATGCCAAACAAAATGCATTTTATTTATTATTTTTTATTTTTGAAGTATTTTTATGCCGATTAGTTATATGTGATAGTAGAATGCACTTTGACACATCATATATAGAGTATAACTTCTCATTCTTCTGGTTGTACGTGATGTAGAGTCACACCAGTCGTGTAGTCATATATGCACATAGGGTGATGATGTCCAGTTCGTTCTACTATCCTTCCTGCCCTCATACTGCTCCCCTCTACCAAATCCAAACTACCTCATTCTTCCCTAGCCTGCTCCCCATTGTGAGGAAAATGCATTTTTAATTTGTAAAATCCTTTCCCTTTTCTCAATGATGTTTCCAATAATGTATAGGGCATAGGATTCTCCTTTTGTTCTCTCTCCTCCAAGGTGCTTTTGAAACCTGGGTTCTTATAACATATTCACAGTGTGGTATAAGTAAACAAGAATAGTTCAGTGTGGAATATTTGCATTTTCCATTGGGAGTAGAAGCCCAGGTAAAGGGTTAGATGTCCTGCAGGTGGAATGTCTAGTCACGATGTGTGAGAGAATGGAAATAGTTAAGTCTGTTTTGTGAGCTATAAGGTGCATCTGGGAATTAAGCCAATGATTTTGATGCCTATCCATAAGAAGATGTGAGAAGAGAGCAGAAAGTGAAGAGTTAAGGATGATTCTCATCCGGTAATACAATGTATAATAAGTCCAGGTGTTAGGAATATTCTAAGTCATGTTGTCAGCCATAAATACAAAACCTTCCTGTCATGATCTCAATTGCTGCTCAGTTCCCTATACCTCAGGAATATTTTTCCAGGTGGTTAGTTATCAGCCTATCACTGGATAGAATTTATTTAGAAGAAATGCAATTATGTACCTAATGCTTTCCCTCCTATGAAGGGGAGGATATTTAATGTAGTGTTGTGGAACTAAAATAACCCAACTTAAATACAGTACTGATGAATGCATAAATGTGTAGTTCAACTTTCTGAAGTATCTTTGTATTCAGCCCTCAATGTTCACTTTTGACCTTTAAAAAAATAAAAGAAGAAATGCTATTTTTTGATGGCATCAGGAAATCAATCCTGAAACGATAACAGGTTAGGACAGTTGAGAGGGTCAGCCAGGACTGTACTAAGTGGCTGTGGTTGCCTAGCTTTTTCTTCTCTTCTGGTCTCTCTTCTCTTCACCTCTCTTCTCTTCTGGTCTCTGTTCGTGGAGAGAATCACAAGTGTCAGCAACCTGCTAAATGTGCTGAGTTCAGGACAGTACATGCTTCGTTCATGGATTTTGGTCTCACGATACAGGTTAGCAGAGACATTATTGCCCAGTGAGAGGAAGCCTAGTATAATTGCCAGCACATTTTCAATAGGGAAAAGTTAAAAAAAACGTATTTGGAACACTGACTATAGAGACAATGAATTATTCTTGGGAAAAATACATGATTCAAAGAAATGCTATTAGCTTTTGTACCTGAGTCAGAGAGGAACAATGTGTGACCCACACATTGTTGTCCTAGATAATCAGAGCACACGTAGAGATGTTTACCATTTAATATCTGTACCATTTAATAATGACTAGCATGAAAGTGCTCATAATTCCCAATACAAGACTGAAGACTTTTTAAAGAAAGAATTCTTTGGAAAACTAGATATTCTAAATCATATAAGTCCTCTGACATTTCTCAGGCAAAGTAATGAAGATATGGAGAAATGGCATTGAGTTTGGACAGGTTCCATTCAGCACTCACAAGTAGCATGGAAAGCTCACAGTTACTTCAAGCACTCAAAAGCTCTGCAAAGAGCCACAAATATCTCATCAGAATGTGAAACAACTGAGTGTAACTCTAGGAATAGAACACACTTCAACTTACTTGGAAGACAATTGGCTCCACTGACAGTGGAGGGATGATTCTAAACAGCACTAATGACTCTGAACTTGTGGCTTACACGATTCAAGCTTCTATTGTGTACCACATTCCCTGCTGGGGCCTGAGGGTGCAAAGGTGAGCACACGAAGCCTGTATCCAGGATGACCGGAAAGCACCCTCTTCAACAAACAGGAAAATACAGCCATGGGGATGAGGGGGAGAACTCAGTGCCTCGTCAGCACACTAAAACGATACCCTAAATTTTGCAGAGGAGATAATACATTTCTAACTGGGCTACTCTTAAGAACAGCTATTAAAAAGGCTAATGATATAAAATGATATATTTCTATTTCTTTAATTATTTTCCCTTATAAATGTAAATCACATCCTTTGTGGAGTAATTAGAAACTTGAGAGAAAATAAGCTACTACGATCCTCTGACTCAGGCGAGAGATGATTTAGTATGTTTTCCCTGCAGAATTATTTACATGTGCATGAAATACATCACAGACTGCAGGTCGGAATCATTTATATATATGCAATTTTGTACTCTATCTTCTCAAAATTGTCATGAGCATCATTGCGTGTGTGACCAAATATTATGTAAAACCTTGCTTTTTAATCATTTTCCAATATCTCATCATACAGACATATTGTAATTCATTGAACATTTCTTCTCCTTAGACTTAGAGGATATGTCCAGGTTCTTACATTTTAAATAATACATCTATTTGAAATGGATATCCGCAGATACCTGTCTATAAAAATCTTTGTGTACATTTCTGATACATCTTTACCATAATTTCTTAGGGAACAGAATTATTGAAATGAATAATTATGGTGGTTATTTTGTCACATATTTCTAGTTTGCTTCCTAGAACTGTTTCCTTTTTTATATTTCTACCTGCAAAGATGTAAATATTTTCCAAGTGTATGTTTTAATATTAGTGTAATGGCTATAAATGGGGAAGTCGAGTTCAGACAAGAAAATTTTAAACTGTTAGTTTGTACACAAGTGACTCAATTTTGCCTTGCTGTTCCTGCAGGTGGCTTTGCTCCTCTGCCAGGTCACTGCTCCCTCCTCCTGTGCTTCTTCCCCCACATCTCCCCTGTGGAGAAGCTGTCCCAGAACCCTCCGATCACTTTTTTCCCCGCTTTGTATTTTGACATATCATATGTACATGGAGTATAATGTCCCATTCTTGTGGTTGTTCATGGAGTTTCACTGGTCGTGTATTCATACATGAACACAGGGAAGTCCTGTCCGATTCATTCCCCCATCTTTCCTGTTCTCATCCCCCTCCCTCCCCTTCATTACCCTTTGTCTAATCCAATGAACTTCTATTCTCCCTCCCCCTCCCCATGTGTTAGCATCCACATATCAGAGAGAACATTTGGCCTTTGGGTTTGGGGGATTGGCTTATTTCACTCTTAGCATGATGTCTCCAGTTCCATCCATTAACCAGCAAATGCCATAATTTCATTCTTCCTAATGGCTGAGTAATACTGCATGTGTATATGGACCACATTTTCTTTATCCATTCATCTGTGGAAGGGCACCTAAGCTGGTTCCATAGCTTAGCTATTGCAAATTGAGCTGCTATAAACATTGTTGTGACTGTGTTACTGTAATATGCTGATTTTAAGTCCTTTGGGTATATACTGAGGAGTGGGAAAACTTGGACAAATGGGTTCAAGTTTTCTAAGGAATCTGCTTCCTCTGACCACATCTTAACATGTTTTCTTTTTATTAGTAGTATTGTTTGGCATTGATATTTGTTATTTTCTTATCTATTATTTTATTTTAAAATTTAACTTAAATTAGTTTTTTTACCTGATACATAAAACCATACAAATTACACATATTTATGGGGTGTATTGGGTACATGTATACATTGTGTAATGTTTAAATCAGGTTAAACATCTCTGTCTTTTAAAATATTTGTCGTTTCTTTATGTTGAAAACATTCAAAATCTTTACCATTGTCTCGGCTACTGCGTGTGAGTTTTCTGGGGGCAGGGAGCTTGTCCGTCTGCATGGCTCCTGCTCCTTGGCCCATGCCTGGCACAGAGCGTCCAGTTAGTAAACAGATGTTGGATGGAGGGGCCAATAAAGGATGGCAAAAATACTTGCAGAGTTGGGTTGCTTTTATATTCTTTATTTTTATTCCTTCAGAAAACCCGTGTGTACTGTTGCATAACAAGCATCTGTCAGATGTTTAGTCCACCCTATTAGTAACTCAGAGATGGCTGGCTTGAGCCTTCCCCTCCATGAATTATGTCAACTGCACAATTGCTTACATAAGCATAATACCCTTGGTCAGCATCAGCAAGATATGAATAAAAACTTATGGTTATCTGACTTGCCAGTGCTGGTATTTGGGCTTCTGAATTAAACCCATTTATAGCATCAATATTTCACACTGTAAGCCATCTGTGTTTATAATGCTTTTACCAACCATATTTTTTTTGGCTATCTTACTATTTATTACAGATTTTTCTTGGCAATCCCACCAATATACTAGTCTGTGCTTGTTGGAACTTGTTTAGTCATCAAACTTCTTGTAATAGTGCCTTAAAATGAGAAGGTGAAAACAACCCATGCTCAGGGTGGGATTATTGGGTGCATAACCTCTGGTTGTATTTACACATGGCAGCTTTCATAGAAGGCATGGAAAGGAGAGAAAGGAGAGAGAAAGAGAGGGAGCTGCCTGGAGTTGCAGATCCAGACACTAACAGGCATTGCCCAGGAATTGACAACTTTGCCACTACTACTAGCAGGAGCTCTGCAGAGTTAGGAGTGACTCATCTCTGTTCTCCCCGGTTCTTTACCCCGGGCTTGGCACAAGGTTAGCTCCTAGAAAATATTTAATGGAGCAAATGAAAGAAGCTAAAGTACAGGTGCTCCACAAAGCTGGGTTAGGTTAACCAACATTCATGTGGGGTGACCGTGCTTCCAGATTCATGGAGTAGAATTCACTAATAGAACCCCTTTTCTTTGAAAGCATCCTGGCTTAGATGATAAATTATTGTCATCTTACATTCCAGGTTCTGTGACAGATTGGTAAATGTATATATGAAATAGATAAAAGAAGGTGCTATTCAATTTGTACAAAATGTGTGGTCTCTTTCCAGCACTAATAAGAGCCTTAGTCATCCCAGAAGCACAGGTTGAGAGGGACCTATGATGTCATTTGGCATAACTTCAATTCTGTTCTCCTATTAACCACAACTTCCTACAATAGTAGTATTTTAGTTAGCTTAGTGTTGCTGTGACCAAAATATCTGACAAGAACGACTTCAAGGAGAGAAGGTTTATTTTGGTTCATGGTCTCAGAGGTTCAGTCCAGAGTTATCTGGCTTCATTGCTTTGGGCCCAAGATAAGGCAGAATACCATGGCAGAAAGATGTGGGTAAGAAGAGCTGCTCACTTCATGATAGCCAGGAGGGGGAGAGAGGGAGGGAAGGAAGGAGGGAGAGAGAGGGAGGGAGGGAAAGAGGAAGTGGGGAGGAGGGGGAGAGAGAGAGACTGTGTGTGTGTGTGTATGTGTGTGTGTGTGGTATCAGGAACAAACTATATATCCCAAAGGCATGTCCCCACTGACCTACTTCCTCCAGTTACCCCCGGTTAATCCAGTCTAGTGGGTTAATTCACTGATGAGGGTACAGCTCTCATAATCATCTCTGAACATTCTTGCATTGTTTCACATATGAACTTTGGGGAATACCACATATTCCAAACCTCAACAAGTAGCAAATATCATGGGCTTCTTGGTTTTTCAGCACACAGACTAATACCAAATGCTTAATTTCTCCCTGCCTAAGGGCCTCAGTCTCAGAGCTGCTTCAGTTCTAATCTAATGAGCTGGCATGAGACTGAGGGGCTGGATTTAAATCATGTCAGTGAGTGCATTCTTGAGATCCCAACAGCTACTAAGCACTCATCTTCATTTTGCAGGACAGTACTTGCAGCTGATGGGCGACCTCTGCGAGGACCATGCGTAATCATCACCATTACACTTTAAAAGTTAGAGCCACACACAGATTTAGCATACCCTGGATGATCTAAGTAATTGCCCATTCTTAACTATCAGGATCGAACAGGCTTAGGAACCAACTGAAGCCCTCAGATGACTTCTGAGTTTGAGAACATCTCTACATGCCACAATACTGAAAAATAAGGGCTTGCTTCAGAAATCAAGATAACCACCTTGCTTGACAGATGGAGGGCAAAGCACAGTGACCAGTGACTCTTAGGAAATTTAGCAGCCAGGTCAGTGTTGATCCTGGGGCTGGCATTGCTTGGGTTTTCATTAATTCCCATGATGAGTGGCATGGAGCAGTGCTCACTAGCTCTGCAGGTCCGTTAGGCATTTGCAGAGTGACTGTGTACACCCAGGATGCGCAGGTGATGAGCATTCACAGGCTCTTACCCTTCAAGGTTCTTTGACAACCCTCATCTGGGGAGGTAAGAAAATAATTAACTTGACTTTGAGAAAGCAGAAGAACAAAAATCACAAAATGAGGGCACTCATTTGGAGCACACACAAGGAAGAAAATATAGAGATGAAATAGAGGAGAGCCACCAGGTTTTGCAGAATGACGTTATGCAGCATGGTAACGTAGCCAGTGTTCACTGACTCCCAGCTACTTTCCAGGCTCTTAGGCACTTTACACGGACTTAGCTTAATCCTGGAAACTCTCCAGAGTAGACATTTTGCTCTCCTCCTCCTCTTCTCCATTTCGCCAGTGGGGAAACCAAGGTATGGGTAGCCATATTAACCTGCCCACGGCTTGACAGCTAGGGAATTTCAGCACTGGGACGGAAGCCCAGGGAGGCTGGGTCTAGGGCCTGTGCTCCCGTCTGCTGTGCTACCCACCTCCCCTGGTTCAGGCTCAGGGGAGGCATCCTATGACTGAATAAGGCCCATGTGATAACTTTAAGTGCATGGGGCTCTCCAAACTACGGAGACCCTTTCACAAACATCAGCTCCTCTGATTGATAGCCAACCTGAGATTGATGTCATCACATCCTTCATTGGGAAACTGAGGCTTATGGATATAAGCTGCCTAATACCATTCGGCGAGGTACTCTCGAGGCCGTCGTACTATTCCAATTCCTTATTAGTATTTTTAAGCTTCCATATTTTATATGCTTCTGTGGCCCTTCCCACCAAGACTACTCTTGGAATATTCTGTCTAGTTCTGATTTCTGCATTTATAGGAAATGTTTATACAATGCAAAGGGCTTGGTGCGATACAAGAAGAAACTCGATTTTGTTAGAGAAAGCTAAAAAGTCTGAAAGTTCTGTCCCTAGAGGAGTCACAGGACTCTGGCAATCCAGGTGGTGGAGTTGTGCTCTTTAGTCAGGAGCTAAGTGTCAGCTGGAAGACCATAGCAATGGTTTTCTGCCAGAAAGCTTGTGCTGTATTGTATTTTCTGAAGTCATAGACCTTGTTGGATCTCGATATTCAAGTTCAACAGGCCACCTAAACTGGTCCACTTTACCTTATTCTGCATGGAGGAATTGGTGCACTCTGTGAAAACTCTTCAAAGTGCTTTTCTTATTAGAGGAGAAGGATGTCTCCTTGAGTGAACTGTTTGAGTTAAAAATGCAAATACTTGTTGGGATTGAAAAGAAGAATTTAAGGAAATATAAGCGATTTCTATAAAAGCTGCAGCAAAATGCCTCAAGTACTTTTTCTCTGTGAATCAAACATTATTACCAATACAAAAAAAATTTTATTTAAATATGAGTTAGTAATATAATGGTTAGTATTATAATATAATTAGCTATATTTAGAATACGAATATAAAAAGAAATAGAAGCACAATTTTTGTAATCATATTTCTTCTCTATTTTTCTGGCTTCTTTTGCAGCTGTGAGTTTTAAAAAATCCCTTCATTGATTACTTCTTTCTCTTTCCCATCCTGATGTGCTGACATCACATCTCTGTGTGCAGGAGGTCGGCAGATCTCCGGTCTGCTCATTTCAAGGTTGGGCCTTAGAACTCAATATGATGCTCCACCAGAGGGAGCTAAGAAGCCCGGAGGAGACACCAGTTTTCTGCACAGAGGAGAAGTTGCCTCATTCCCAGCTTCCATGGGAACATTCCAGGCTTTTCTTTTTTCAGTGTTGTTTCTTTTCGTGGAGGACTGCTCAGGCACTGCACACTTACCTGTTTCATTTTTCCAGGTATGAAGTTTGCGATGTTGCAGGTGGATCAGGAGACCCACAGTGGAGTTCCCTAGTTCTCTGTCTAGTGAGGTTGCTTGTTTTAAAAAGTCTCTGAGATCACAGGTCTGGGGACTGATACTAACTTGGTGTGGGGAGGGACACGAATGAACATGGCGGAGGGTGTTTTCTTGGATTCCCAGTGTAACTTGAAATTACTGCCCTTTCAGATCTGTGTACAAAATTGTACTCCTTGGAAGATATTTACGCTGTTAACCCCACGCTGTTACAGTTCTCATATTCTCAAGATTTTTCACGTTGGACTTGGTTTTACCCCAGGCCATGGTATCATTGATTTCTTTGTAGCAACTTCATGAAAACCCATGTAACTCGCCAGTGTCGTTGTGTTTATGTCCCCCCCCCCCCGCCCCTCAGCTGCATCCGTTGTCATCCCCATTCTATTCTGGCCATTCTTGCCCATGACTGTGTCCTAGACAGCGCCAGCTCTGGAACTCCTGACTCCTGGCATCTCTGATGCCTGTGTCCCATCCATCCATTCCCACGAGTTCTCCAGATCCTCATTCACATGCCTGCTCGCCCCATCACCTCTGCCCTTCAACCTCATGGAGACCTGCAGGGCCTCTGAGGTGTCATTTTCTCCCATCCAACCCCCTACCAGACTCTACCCTCTCTTTCCTGTCTTCTCAGAACTTCCAGATTTCCTGTTTCCAGATTCTTGCCATTACTCTCACCTCTTCTGTACCAACCAGCTCAGCAAAACCACAACCCGGTCCAGGTAGTGCCCTTTCCTGGTGCTCGGCCAGAGGAAACCACCATCCTAGATCCCAGGGCAACTGCATATTCATGGTCTTTAACTTCTGCTGGGTCCTCAGCACTGCTCAGTGATCCTTCCATGGCTCCCATGACACTCCGTGCCATCTGATTCCTGGCATTGCCTCAATTCCATTGTGCATACATTGTGTTCCAATATGTGGCCACGTGGGGTGCTTAGAGCAGGCTTTGGTGTCTTTCTCTTTCCATGTTTACCACGACCGAGAGGAAGTGCAGTAAAACTAAGCTGCGTTGAAATATTTCTTGACTCCAGAAATTATTGAAGATATTTGTGCTTGCCCCAAAGCAAGTGCGAACTCTTCGGGCAGCAAGAGTAAAGAATGGTGTTCCTGTGACAGCTCTGTATAAGATGTACTGAGCTACTTTTCTCTTCGTGTATCAGCTGATGCTAATGTTTTGCTCACTATTAATATATCTATAAATAATTTGGCACATTTCTATATTAATCCTTTCAACAAAGCTATGACGGCGAGTGGGAAGGATTGCATTGTAGTATAACCCTGAAACATGCAAATCAGACTTCAGAGCTGAGGAGGTGGAGCCCTGCGACAGCAGAATTAGAGTTGGGTTGACCTTATTTTGCAAAAGTGCACCTGTGCTGATATTAGCCTTTTATGGTTTTTGTTTTGTTTTGTTTGTTTCCTATAGTCTTTTAAAATAGCCCCCTGAAGCTGCTATAATTTAAGTGGTAGGCTGGAAGAGTGCTCCTAAGCTGTGAGAAGAAATTGGTGGCTGGCTGAGAGGAAGGGCTTCTGCAGATGTTTCTTTCTCTCAGTGTGCTTTTGCTTTGAGGACTCTTTTGTAAATATATGCTAGTAATTAAGATTCAAGTTCAAACAGAAGACTGTCCCTTAGAGGAGGAAGCCAGAGTCTGTTTCAGGTTAGTTGGTGCAAATATGCAATTCTGTGAACTGAGTCTGGTGTGGGACCACCATCACAGGGCTGCTGGGGAGTCCTGGGTTTGGAGTCCCAGGTGACTGGAGTGCCCATCTTCCCTTCCAGTTCCATTCGTTGGTGGACAACTGCTCAGTTTTTGTGAGGATTAGGATTGAGACCTTGGTCTTATCTGAGCTTTGATCTTAGCCACTTTTCTGATATAAATCCTCAAAACCTTATACCTCTAAACCTTAGTTTTATAAAATATTTATTTGTTCTTATTTTTTATTAAATACCATGGTGTGCTTGAGCAAGATGTTTCAAAATGTTTAAAACTGTCAGAGGGAAAGTTAATTTAGGCTGATAATGATTTGTGTTTATAATAAACCCGATTTTATCATTTCCCCAAGGTGGTTTCCTCAGCCTTGTCTAATTTCTCAGTGCTTTCCTTTGGACCCACATGGTATGGGCATAGAGCAGGACCTTCGTACCACCTGAAGAATGCTCAGTGGGAAGCTGGTCCTACTTCCAGACACTTCCAGGTGGCCATGTTCATGGGATTCTCCAGCTGACTGTACTGCAGATACATCAAGGTACTCAAGACACTCTCAGAAACCACTGGAATCCAGGGGCTTTCAGAAGCCTGAAGATATATTCCTGAAGCTTCAGGTTCTTTGGAGTAGTGACCTAATTATGCTAAAATTTATTTTCTTAATCTGTGAGGAGGGTTAAATGAAATAATTTTATCAATATGGTTTTGTGAATTGTCTCTGATGACTGTATGAAGCAGTAGCGAAATCTAAAATAAAAGTATTAATAAGAATTGTAGTACTTTTATTTTAGGTTTTTGACCACCAGCTTAGTGGATCTTAGTAGATAAATGAGTCCTGCACTTGGTCAGTTTAAATAACAAGAACAGAAAATATCCCTGCCTCTTCTGATTGATTACATTCATAGCCCCGCCTTGCTTTCTGTCCTGCTCAGCACATTGCTTGGCAAGATGTGCTGATGGACAAGGAGAGCTGAGCACCGGGGAAGTGGTTTCTGCATGGATGTCTATTTTCCCCACATGGTTTGTTGAAAAGAGTGTTCTTTTCCCATTAAACTTCCTTGGCACCTTTGCTGAAAATCAATCGACTGTATGTCTGTTTCTGGATTCTGTTCCACAGATCTGTTGGTCTGTTTTGGGGCCAATACCACATTATCTCATTTACTCTAGGTAATCTCCACAAGGCTGCAGTTTTGAAACCACTTAGTGTAAATCCTCTAATTTATTTCTTTTTCAAAAGTGGTTGGACTGTAAAGTCTTTTACATATTTCCACATGAGTTTTGGAATCAATTTTTTCAATACATGTAAAAAAAAAAAAAAAAAATCCGGCTACGCTTATAAGTAGGATTGCCCAGAGTCTATAAATCAGTTGGGAAAGAATTGACATATAAACTGCAAATTTTCCCGCCTTGCCATGTTGGCTTTGGTTAAAGGATTTTTCACAATTTAGAGAGAATCCTGCTTAGCAAATGTAACACTGAGTAGAAAATAGATGAGTTTAAATTTCCATTAATGTTCTTTATGTGGCATCTATTCCACATTATTTATCTATTCCATTATTTCCAAGGCAATAATAACATAAATAATTTTCCTAAAGCAACTTAATGATTTTTGAAAGAAATTAAATTTAGTCCAAAAGACAAATACACACTGATATCATTTCCATATTAACAAAAAAGCCAAATGTCTCCATGTGTACTCTAAATAATTAAGAGGATGCCATTCAAACCTGCTTTTTCCTTAAGAGCAGTAGTAAATATTTAATAGCTGATTCTCCATAAAATGACAAGATTTGTAGTCTGCTAATTTCTATGGTGTAAATTCTCCCACTGCAGCTGATTTGAAGCTACCAACATGGCACCTCTAACTGCAGAGCTGGGAATAGATGTGTCCTGATTTAGAACTTCCATCATGCAGATACAATAGCTGTAAATAATATCAAAAACACAGAAGATAAAATATAGTAAAATATTTTGGCAGAGATGAGTTTTGAATATTTATTATATTTGATTTTAACATAATTTAATCGTAAGTTTGTTTAATTAAATTTTTATTGATGTCTGCATTTAGCAACCAGCTCACAAAATTTCTGAAAATTTTGCAATGACAAACTGGCACGAGCTGGCTACAGCAAACCACTGTGGCCCACGAGTATGGAGTAAGGCATGTTTAATGTTAAACCGAACTCATGGTTAATTAGTTAATTGTCAATTGAAACAAAAGGCCTGTTGTATTTTGTCAATTTAAATACTGAATTCAACAATTCTAAACTGATGGGGTTGGGTAGACATCATATTACCACTTTATAAATAAACATTTTGGGTGTATTTGTGTGATTTGAGGGAATGAGGTCTGTGTTAGCTTTGGGTCTCTGTGATCACAATACCTGGTAAGAACAACTTAGAGGACCAAAAATTCATTTTAGCTCCTGGTTCCAGCGGATTTAGTCCATGGTTGACTAGCTCCAAGACAGAAACCTTGTGGTGGAAGGATGTGGTGGAGGAAACTTCTCTGCTTGTGGCAGCCAGGAAGTAGGGAGGGTCAGGGACAAGATAAACTCTTCCAGGAAATGGCCCCAGTGACCTGCTTCCTTCAGCTAGGTCACACTTCCCAGTAGGCCATCCAGCTACCATTTGATGGATTAATCCACCGATGAGGTCATGATCCAGTCACTGCTTAAAAGCCCCTTTCTGCCAGGGGAATGCTGGTCTTCCTATGACTTGGCTGGTCTACACCTACCTGGGGGGGACCAGGGCCGAGCAGCACAAGGTGCTGTGACTCAGGGATTTTTCTGGAAGCTGTTCTCATTTTTCTCTAGTCAAGAAAATGCCAAGTTCAATGTGCTGGTGGAGACAGTTTGCTTTAGCAAACAGCGTCTGGGAGGATTGCAGTGTGCATGGAAGAATGTGCCTGGGTTCAACTTCGCCTTCTCCTTTTTCAGCGTTTGTAACTATGGCCAGATCACTTAATTGCTCTGTGCCTGTTTCCTCCTCTGTAAAATGTCCGTTAATATAAAACCCTACAAAGCTATTTTATATAAAATGACCCTTAGAATTTCGATCAAACTAATACCTGCAACATGTGCAGACTATCAAAAGTGTGGGTTTTGGTGCTATTATTAATAGAATTATTTCACAGAGTAAGGAAGTGGTGCTCTTACGGGCACTATGAATAGCAAGTAAATGGGTCACGAGCCGGTTCCTTAAAAATTGGCTGTTGGTCCGCTAGATTGTGCGGTGGAGCCTGCGAAAACTCGCCCAGTTATGCTATGGTGGTCTTCCTCTTCTCTTCCCTACTGTCTTCCTCCCTCCTGAAATTTCTTTTTCTCTATGAGAAAAGTGAAGATACCAAGACTTGTGGCAATGCTATAGTGCCAGACCAAGTGCCACAGACCTTTGATGGGGTCCACCTGCTGTCCCATATCTTCAACCTCCTTTCATCCCCTTGGCAGATGTTGCTAATCAATACGGGCATTTCCCCCCCATGGTACCTCAGCCTGCACTGAAAGGAGCTGTGGACAGAGCATTTAGCATCTGGGGTTGCTGGACAAAAGACTTAACCTTGGCCTGGGCCGAGGTCCCCTGCTGTGCTAGGCAGTAACTTGTTATTGTTTGTGGGGGGAGAGATTGAAAGGTTCTCAGGGGGAAAGTCCAAGCATCCAGGGCAGCTGTGGGCTGTGCTCCATCCTGTGGGAAGAAGGGAAGTGTTTTACTATGTTAACAACTGGTAGCTGTGCAGATGAGTTGAATACTAGTCTTGTGCAGAATTGTTTTCAACACAGACATTGCCACCAGCTGCATTGGAGCTGGAGGTGCAACTCTGCTGGCGATTGTTATAAGATGTGGCTACAACAGGAGGTCGCAGCTATTCTTGGGAGTCATGGAGGAGACCCCTTGGAAAGACTCGAGCTGGGCCTTGAAGGTTTGCACTGGAGCGGGAAGGACACTCGAGGTGAGGGAGGGGGATGTGCAGCCTCTGATGCCAGGCTGCCAAGGGAGGCAGGCCCCTCCTCCACCCGCCTGCAGATGCTGTGCCAGGTTGCCATGGCAACAACAGACTCCTTTGGGCCCGCAGCATTGTGAAGCCACCAGAGCAGAAAAGACGGGCAATTCCCCAGTTCCCATTTCTGCCCAGACTGTGAAATGGCAGTAAATGTCAATCTGTTTTCTTCTAGAAAAGTGGTTTCTCTTTGAGCCCTACATTCTAATTTCTAGAGAGAAAAAAAATTCACCAAATTCAGATGTATGTAATTATATTATAAATGTACTGTTTTTCTGTGTTTCTTCTTTTTTGGATAAGTATTTCTGGCATTTAAAAGTAAAATGATACTAGCTTTAAAATTAGCCTGAATACAACCTAGCTACTTGAAAACGGTCATTGCTGCAAATTTATTAAGGTAGAAATCCTACAATTGTGTGATAAGAGTAGGATATATTTCACTGGGACGTTTTATCTTCTGTCTTTCAATTTCTTCCTTACAGAAGAAAATAACATTATTTGAGAGAAAGTTTGGTAAAAGAAATCCAAAAAGAAAGAAAAGAATCATAACGAACATGGCTATTGTGATTTTTCACCTATTCTCTGTTCATATCTGTTCAAATTTTTTGAACAAAGTTGTAATCATGGTCTCCGTTTCCTTTTATATTCTGCTTCCTTCATCTGCCTTTGTTCATGCTTTGCATAGGCTGTGCTTGTGTGTCATTATCCCTTAAAGAGGACAAAGTCATAGCCTGCTGAGGAGTGACGTTTATAATTGATGCCTCACACTCCAAGTCGACATAGTGTTTTTACTTAGATAAATGTCCTGGTGTTGCATTTTAAAATTTTTAAATATTTTCAGTTGTCGATGGACATAACACCTTTATTTATTTTTATGTGGTGCTGAGGATGGAACCCAGTGTCTCATACATGCTAGGCAAGTGCTGTACCACTGAGGTACAACCCCAGGCCCCTGGCATTGCATTTTTGATGGCGGTTGTCAATGTGCTTGGCTTCAGGCCTGATTGCTCCAGGCTTTCTGTGAGGTACATGAATAAGACAGTGTCCCTGGCTTTCTGTGACCTGAGGGAAGTTCCCTGAGAGGAGTCTCAGAGAAGGTCTGGTCTTGCCCAGGGAGGGTGCTCGCTGTCCTGGAGGGTGGAGCACACCTCTGTCAGAAGCAGCTGCTCTTACCCAGTAGGGCAGGAACCGGGTGGCTTAGCGGCCTGTGCTCCATCCTGCCCCACCCTTACGGACAGGCTGCCGGATGGGCATCTTACCCAGGTGTGGAAGGAACCTTGCTAATTTCTGCAGACTTTAGATTTTACATTTGTCTCTTTGTTTCAGCTTTAATATTTTGGGTTCATTTTTAACCTGATATAATTTGAAAGCCGTGTTCATATTACTTTGGATTCATTTGAGCTATCTCAAGGAAATTTTATTCTTTTAGTTGTTTAGCTCTTAAAATGTCATCTATTTTCTTTTTGTGTATTGCAAAAGTGGCAATACACCATACAAGAAATTTAGAAAGATCTGTAACCCTGACACAGGTCTTATAATTTTTGTTTATCCTCTATTAATATTAAAATATTTAACAAGTCATAAACATGTTTACAAATAATCTTGTATCTTTCTTTATAACCTACCACCACTTACATTTTTCCATATTATTTTTCAGGGATTATGCTTTCTGTATGTTATATTCTTCCATGTGGTGATTTTGCCTCAGTTGACCTATTGTTTCTCTGATGGTATACATTTAGTTTTCTCCAAATTTATCATTAGACCATTTTTTTTCATCTTTAAACTTTGAGCTTTCTTCTATTAAAGATAGTTTATACCACTTGTTAGCTTATTGCCTGATAGATTTCCCAAAGGATTTGAACCAATTTATAGTGTCCTAGGCAATGTTGAGGATGTTGTGGATGTTTGATACCATAATAGCATTTCTTTTTTGTAATTTAGTAAGGAGACTGGATATCTTGTTCCAATTTGGATTTTTAATCACTAGCAGGCTTTTAGAGTTTTTATTTTGTGAACTCTTTGACTCTTTGAGCATTTGGGCCTAATATTTTTCTTAGTATTTTAGATAAGAATAATGTTAACACTGTGCTACAAATACTCATTTGTTTAAAATTCAGGATGACCTATGGGCTAATATTTCTATTTTACTGATTGCTCTTTCTGTATTAAGACCACCATCTAAATGCTAACCTTTGTGATTCTTTTCTGAACTTTATGTTCTTGTCCTTCCCCTTTTTACCAGAAATTCATTGTTTGGTGAGTTGTTGCTACCCCACATACTACCCCCCAAATTTCTGTTTGAACTTTGATTGCATGTGAGCAAAAGCCACACATTAAATTTGGAAGCACAGGTATTTGTGTATTAGAGCTTTATCAAGGAGCGAAGCCTTGGTAAATGTTTGTGGAACTGAGTTCTTATGATGTCCCATCTATTCCAACACGAAGATTTGCTTTGTGAGCTGTTAGTTTTTTTGGTATGCAAGTGCTATATAATAGTAAGTGTTTATTTAGCTTTATATTGAATGTGTCAGAGTCTCCTACTCAATGTTTTGTAATATGTTAATAGAAAACATGAGTAACTTTGAATTTATAGTCTTCTTTAGGAACACTGTTTCAAGAACAGCTTGGATGTTGGAATGCTTTCTTTAATATTATGTTGTTGGGTGTTTAAGTGAGGCACTGTTCAGCTTTTCATTTTAATAGCTAACAGCAGTATCTTGTGTTCAATGGCATTGCATTTGGTGTTAATGCTTTAAGCAAAGAGATTGTGTTGGTGAGCTTTGTGTTGCTGTAACCAATATACCTGACAAGAACAACTCTGAGGAGGAAAAGTTTATTTTGGTTCACAGTTTGAGAGGTTCAGTCCATAGTCAGCCAACTCCATTGCTCTGGGCCTGAGGTGAGGGAGAACATCATGGCAGAAAAGCGTGGCAGGGGAAAGCTGCTCAGAGCATGACAGCCAGGAGGTAGAGCTTGAGTACACGGAGCTAGAGACAATGTAATCCCCAAGGTATGTCCCCAGTGACCACCTTTTTCCACCTACATCTTACCTTCCTGCAGTTACTATCCATTCATCCATTCATATTATTAATAAGTGTATTAATCCTCTGATCAGTTCATACCTATCATAATCTAATCATTTTACCTCTGAACATTCCTGAACTATCTTACATATGAGCTTTCAAGGGATGCTTTATATCCAAACCATAACAGAGATACTCTTGTGAGCTATATGTTGTGTCAAAATTTATATTAGCTCAACAAGTGCTATGGTACACTTAAGTAGGACTAGGGAAAACACTGGAAGAACTATTTTATTGGTTGACAAAGTTAATAAGAGTGCCCATAATGAAAATAATCCTAGCAGACATTTGAGCTCTGTGTGCTATCATTTTTGTTAGCTCATTTTACTCTTAAATGAGCCAGTGAGGTAGATGCTGTTATGATTCCCATTTTGCAGATGAGGAGACTGAGGCACTGAGAGCTTAAGTAATTTACTTCTGTTTCTTTTTCTTTGCTCTTTCACTAAGATGTGGAGTCCTAAGTTACCACCACCACTAAGTGGTGGTAACTGCTGCTCAGGAAGCATTTTTGGTGCAGAATTTAAGAACCAGAAGTAATGTCTTTATACTGTTTGGTTCATGGTCTGGTCATAATCAGAGCCCAGAAAGTTTCAGTAATTCCTGAAGTGTATTTTTTTTTTTTTGGTACCAAGGATTAAACTCAGGGGCACTCGACCACTGAGCCACATCCCCAGCCCTATTTTGTGTTTTATGTAGAGACAGGGTCTCACTGAGTTGCTTAGTGCCTCACCTTTGCTGAGGCTGGCTTTGAATTTGAGATCCTCCTGTCTCAGCCTCCCAAAGTGCTGGGATTACAGGTGTGCACCACCATGCCTGGCTCCTGAAGTGTATTTTTAATTACAAGCATAATTGTACTTTGCAGAAGCACATAAAGTAAGAGATCTCTCATTTGCCTTTCTTCCTATTTGACTCCCCAAGAAAGTCCATCAGTAGTTTGAAGCATTTTCCTCTAGACATTTTTTTTCCATATCTAAATATCATTTCTTATTTTCAGAGGGAGTTGGGGGCAGAATGTAGAACAGAGGGCAGTTCTTCCAGGTGCCTTTCTGTGGTTCCTAAAAATACCCCCTGCTTCAATGAAGCCTTAGAAGCAAGAAGATGGTCAATGCTCCTGTAGCTACAGTGCTGTCCTGGGGTAAGACCTGCTCATCCATTAGCTGGTCTTTTCCAGCAAAACTAATGGCTTAAATGATTTTCCCTATAGGTATGAAAATATGGTAGCAATAAGAATTCTTTGTCCAAATGTATACCAGCTTCTGTGGAGTAAGCACATGACACTTGTGTTCAGTATTGGCCAGAAGATTTTATTTTCTGTGAGTCTTATACTTCCTAGGTGTCTTGGCATAGTTGTGTTCCATTTCTGATTAAATGCTGCCAAAGTTTAACATGCCTTTTATGTTGTCACCTGTTAAAATAGAAGAGGGATGATTCTGGTCAAAATAAATACTGGGAAAGGATTAGAGATAAGCGATCATGCTCATAAATGAGATTGATAAGAGGCTAGTTTCTTGCACTCTCCTAGTTTGAAATGTTTTCCTTACCAGACGTAAAAACCTTGTATGTCATGTTTGATGCTTCCTGGCCACCCTTTCTGGAAATGCTTAAGTCAAGCACATGTGATCAAGGGGGAACCACAATAAATGTTGCTTTAAAGATCAGTACATCCAGATAGCAGAAACCATAACTGTGGTCACAGAGAGCTAGTTGTTGGCAGTGCCACCTCATTGCGTGCCAGCTGCTCCACCAGAATGCCAGCCACGACCTTGCAAACTTGAACTTCTCAGCCGAGCCACGATGCAGGGTAAATGAATTAAAAAAAAAATGGTGATAGTCTATAGACATTTGCTTTTGCTTGCTGTTTTCCAGATCTTCTTATCTAAGTCTTTTAGTTTGGGATGACTGGAAGCTCCATGTCTGACTCACCCAAACTGGCACCTGGGGGGTGCTAAGTTGGCTGATACAAATGGGGTGACAACAGAAAGCTCTTGTTAACCATATCTGCCCAGTGAGGCTCCAGTATCGTGACTACAGTGCTGTTGAGTCTCCTGTAAAATGTAAAGAGCTTTCCTAAGGCTAGTACTAATAATAGGCAAATAATTTTGTTCCTTAAAAGAGCTTAAGCCTTACTATCCATGGTGCAGCTCAGGTTTCATTTGTAAATCCCTCTTACCAGAATATTGGAAAGTCATAAGTTTTAGTTAATAATGACAACCTTACATCTATTGAGCCTGATTATCACGTTGTTAACTCATTTAAGTGTGACAATTTTACGAATAGGGTTTTTATTAGGATCACATCCATTTTATAGATTTAAAAATGGAGGCACCATTGCCTGGCTAGTAATTGTTAAGGTTGGGATAGAAATCTAGGGAATTGGAATAGGAGTGTGTTCACACAACCATCATGAAAAATAATTTTCCATGTCTTTTCCTTCTTTCACTAAGAGAAAGACGGGAAAAGTCAGAGGAGGGAAGAAGAAGGGGAAAGACAGGGTGAGGGATTGCCGGTGTCATTTAAACACCTGTTAAAACCTGGTGAATGTTAGTGGATGCACACACACCAGGAAGTGGAAACAGCAGTGGTCAGATCTTGAGACAGGGATGAGGCTAATCCAAGGACAGGACCTTTTTGATATCCTGGGTTCCAAGTCCTACCTATTGTTAGAACCAGTTTCCTGCTAGCTGCAGAGGCTGAGGTTAGGAGCTTCTAACCTGCACTAGAGGATGCCTTGGGAAGCAAAGTCAGGGATGGCTTCAGGGTGCCCGTTCCTAGTTCTCTCTGTGAGGTTCACAGGTCCACAGCATCACTTCTGGGATTTTACAGCATTCCAGAGCAGGACTCCCAGAATCCAGCAACCCTGTCCCCCCAGATCAGGGAAGCTCTATTTTCACTCCTATTTCATATTTTTGGGTTCTCTGGGGATATTTTTTAGACAAAAGTCTCGGTTGTTCAAAATCATTTGAAACTTTCTTTTCTACAGAACCTGTTACTATGTTGCTCCTGTGTTTTAGGTACCTATTTTTGGGAGAGGGCTCTGATGAACAATTTCTTTTTGGTCCAGGCCATGTCAGCTGCAGTGCCTGGAGGTACTGGTCCTCTGCTAAGATGGCATCTTCCCTCCTAAGGCTGGTGCTCCTCGGCATGTCCCACCTCTCTTTATGTCTCAGGCTTCAGGGCATCTCCACATGGCTTAGATTTCTCACAGCATGTTATGTTTTGTGGACGGTCTCCTTTCCAACATGGTGGCAGGAAGCAGTGGCTGGCGGGTGTGGTGAGCTCCTTTCTGGGTCTGGTGTGATATTGCATCCACCTGCTCTCTTTGTACAAGCAGTTTAAGCTTGCCCACATTCAAGAGGACAAGATTCTACCTCCTGATGGGAAAGTGGCTAAGTCACATCACAGAAGCAGCTTTGGGATGACAGTCACTGTTGTGCCATTTAGGAAAATCCAGTGTGACATCTCACTGCCCTGTTTCTAATCGCAGTGTCTAATCTTCTCCCTCTTACCTGCTTCTCAGGATACTTTGTTCTTCTCTCATTTCCCTGTTGTAAGGGGCTCTGTCCTTCCCCGACCACTGTGCCTAGCACTCACAGCTCACATTGGCACATTAGTGATTTCTAGAATGGTCCTGGGACCACTCGCCTTCTGTCTGGTTGCAGCTTGTTTTCACCAGGTGTCTTGACTTTTCAGTTAATGAACTGCCATTTACAAAGGGTCACCTGTCGGTTGGCTCTCTCTTTGGGCATCCTAATCAGCCATGGTTTTACTGTTTTTATTTTTTTCTTTAGTTTTGATCTTCGTGAAGAGATGGTAAATGCCTGTCTATTTGCTTCAAATATTTAAAAATAGTTTTTTTCCAGGGCTTGCTCTATACCAGAAGTCAGATGGTTGGTTGCCAAGTGGTTGAGCTTTTATTAAAATTAGGAAATGTCTTTACTAACTTAATCCTGTATCTCTAAAGTTGTGAGACGAACAGTCCCACTTGATTTGAGGTGACCTGTTGTGATATTTTATTTTTCTTTTCTGTCAACAATTTAGAAAGTGCCGCGTCATATGTGTTTGTTGCAAATGTCTATAATAATCTCTTTCTAGATGCTTAGTGTGCAGAATTGAACAAGGGAAGCATCTGTGTGGGTACAACACAGGGACCCTGCTTGACAGGCTGTCTTTCTGGTAGTTAATTTCAAGGAGAAAATAAGTATAAGTTGAGGTACCTGGAATATTAATCTGCATAGTAAGAGACATTTGGATAAGCTCCCCAGGGCAGTGTGTTTTAGTGGAGAGTAAAACCTGTCACCTGTTCTGGAATTTCAGGTGAGTGATTTAACCTGTCCTGACCTCAGTTTCTCAGTATGGCTGATGGTGAGGTTCATCCCCATGACTCTACAGCTCCCTCAGCTCTAAAATGCTCTCAGGCTTTCTAAAGGCAACTGAGATTGGGGTGGTTTTCTTTTATTTTTGAATGAGCACTGCTACGTGATCTCTTCTTTATGAATGTGGAGAAACATTATCAAAGGTGGTTTCAAAACTTGAATGGCTCAAAATTTACTAAAAGTGCAAAGACAACTTGAAACAAGTCCAGACTTCAGGCTGATTCAATTGAAATATCTTGTACCAGTGCCTGCCTTTTGTTGAATGTATTGACTTATTGATTTCCCTCCCTACGTGGAAAGCTGGTGTTATTTCCCAAACAGGCCAGTGTGGGAGACTCCTCGCTGCCTCCTCATCCCCCACCACCAGCTGCCCCATGGGGCTCTCACAATGAAAGGAACATCGATTCTCTGTAATTGCTTGATTCTCTGTAACTGCTTTTGGTAATGTGTTTGAATTTTTTAAAAGTTCTAAGAAAAGGCCTGAAATAATGGCTGGATAAGCAAATGGAGGATCTATTGAATTTGCGCTTTGTCCAGGTTTCTTCTCCACATACATTTTTAAAGAGTCTGTACATATTTGTCATAACTCAAAAATTACATAGTAACTTCGGATCAATTTCTTTTTGGCGTTGAACGAAGTGGCTCGATGAGCTGATTGTCTTCCTCTGTCACTCAACATTCCCCCTTAACCTTTGGATTAAATGGAAACTTCTGGTCCCACTGAACCTGCATGGCCCAGGGTCCCTCCAGGCTTCCAAGGCCTGTGAGCTTTTTGTCTGCACCACCAGCTCCACCCTCTCCTGCCAGCCTAACCAAAGTGGATGGCCCTACTGCTTTTTGGCTTCATGGTCCCTGCTTCCTTCCAGACCTTGCCTAACCAGTGTCCCAGGCTTAGCCCGCTTCCCTGCCTGACCCCGTCCATTCTCTTCATTCCAACGCAGAGTCATTTCCTCAAATTCCCGTGTCCAGCTGATCACACAGTGGATGTGTAACCTGTAAGATTTGTGGAAAGAGGCTCTTTGTCCATTTCGGGGCTGGAATCCTACATAGGCACCACATGGATTTTTCCTCTGGCTCCTGAGTTGCTCCCTTCTGTCTCCTTTGTCTTCTGGCCTTTGACAAACCCTGTGGCAATGGTCTTTGTGCTCCATTCTGCCATCACCTGAGCTGTGGAGGAGGCTGGCTTGATAAGGGAGCTGTTGGCCAGGAGGGGGATGGTGCCAGCCAGGGAAGCTGAGTGTCAGCAGAGAAAATGTAGCATTAAATAGAGAAAGGGACGCTTGGGAAGACTGAGCTGATCTCAGCCACAAATTCAGTTCTGTACACTGTTTGTTCTCCCTCCCTCCTTCCCACCCACGGCCCTAATTGATTTTTCATGAAAACAAAATACAAGAGAACTACACTGAAGTAGTAGATTTTTGTGGAATTTGCTCCGTATGATTTTCTTTGGTTTGGCTGCGATTTTTCTTTAGCCTTGGGCTTTAGGCATCTATTTCAAAGAAATGCCATCATCCTATAAAACTTGTTTATCCTCAATATAATAAAATGAAATAATAGTATATTCCCTACATTCACATAGAAGGACTTTTGGAGATTTGCTTACACATTGGAAATCTGAGGCAACTGACTAAAAAAGAAGTCATAGAAATTGGAGTCCCAGAGTACACTGAGCCAACCTCAGCAAAGGGGAATGACTTGAAATGGTAATTCTATGTAGCCTCCAGATATGTACACAAATACAAAGGTGTTCTGGGGCTCGACTTTGGCTCTGTCAAGACTGCCTGGAAGCAAGGCTGAATGTCACAGCCTAAAAAATTCAGAGAAAAACGATTTCAGGTTCTTTTAGTAGCTGGTAGAAACTGCTGATGGCGTGCAGGCAAACATACCTGATCTTGTTGAAATCAGGATGTGCTACTACATTTAAGACAGGCACTATCTTATGCTCTGCTAATCTGAGCAGGTATAGGAAGATACTAGTGGATTTTTGGTTGTAAAAAGAGTTTAGAAAGTCTCTTACAGCCATTTTTTAACTACTCTTTAAAGTTCATTATGATATTCCAGAGACTTGATTTTTAAATTTATTTTAGTGCAAAGTAGAAAATATGGGTAAAATGTTGTGGACAAGAGAAATGACTTAGGTTCCTGTGATAATTTTCTAATGGTCTCTTGCTGCAGAACTTTTACTGTTCATTAAAGAATGATTTGGGCTGTTCCTGTTCCTGTAGGATTAAGGAATCTCGGTCCCCTCTTTCTGCCTTTTCTCCTTCTTAATTTCACTGCTAACTCATGCTCATGTGCTGCTTTGTTTCCGTTCTTCCCTCCCTCCTCTCACACCTCATTTTCTTGACTTACCTCCTCAGCAGGTGCTCAGGAACAGCTTAGCTGACCTTGGCTTTCTGCAACACACTCTTCCAGTCCACAGAGACCTTTCAAATGCTGTCTGAAGAACGCTTGCAAAGCAACTGGGACTGCCGGGGAAGTAGATTTTAACACATTTAAAATCATTAATCGTTTGAATGTCTTAAAATGCATTCCAACCCAGAACCTCCATGTTTTCCTGAAGTTTCACCACAGCCATTAGTTATTGACTGGTGCCTGAGGACTTTCCACAATCTTCCATAGAAAAATAATGAAAGATTGGTTCCAGTGTTTTCTGCCTTGTTCCCTATTTGAAACTCCAATACCATGATTTATTGTCTCCCTTCTCTGGCTCCCAGGAGCTGCCTTCCCACAAGGGCAAGTGGCTTCTGCTCAGCTGCCTGGGCTGGGGGTGGGATCCTGAAGTATGAGTTTGGGGGTAGAGACCCACTGGCTAATTCCTTAACGTTATCCCTGGGCCAAAGGTAGACTTGGGAAAGGCCTCTGCTGGTGGGAGAGGAGCAGGCAAAGCTGCGTGGTGAAATGGCCTCGCAGGATGGATGAAACAAGGCGCAAGGGGGGAGGGTAGAGATTAGTCCACAAGGATCACTTGTTCTTAACCATTTAGGGACTTCAGGATCACCAAAATAAACATATAAAAATAAGAGCAAAACAAGCCAACCTGGGTGTAGGTGGAGTATACTCCCAGAGTAAGATCTGCATCTGACTTCAAGGGTCAGACAGAAAGCAATTTTATTTTATAGGGAGAATTCAACAAGTCCAGAAAGAACTGGATGCGGGAGCAGGATGGGCGGGGGGCGTGAGCTGACAGTTGGGCAGAAGGCAGCTGTTTTTCTGTGCTTATGTGGTTTCCTGGGGCTGCTGTCCCAAGTGCCCCGGACTGGGTGCTCAGACCACAGGAATTTATTCTCTGTTTTGGAGGTCAGAAGCCTAAATGGTGTCAGCAAGATTTTTTCCTTCTGGAGCCTCTGAGAGAGAATCTGGTTCACGCTGTCTCCCAGTCTGGTGCTGCTGGCAACTCTTGGCAGTCCCTGGCTTGTATGTGCATGCCTCCAGTCCTGCTCTCACCTTCATGGAGATATCTTCTCACCATGCATCTCTGTCTCTGCTCTTCCTGTAAGGATTCCAGTCAGTGGGTCAGGACCCACATAGTATGACTTCATCTTATCTGATTATATCTACAATGATCCTTGTTCCAAGTGAAGCCACTTTCTGAGGTGCTGGGGTTATGATTTCAATATATCCTTTTGGGGGATACAATTCCACTCATAACTCTTGGGGCAGGGGCTCTGAAGGAGGTTGCTCTTCACTCCAGGGTGGGCTCAGGCTGAGGGTGGATCTGAGTTCACAGGCCTGTAGCCAAGAAAAGATGGACCTCAGTTTGTCCAATCACCTCAGTAATTATTTTGTCCAGATTGCTCAGCGGGGTGAAACAGTTCCACTGATCATTTAAGGGACAGACTATGAGAATGTGGTAGGTCAGTGTCCAGCCTCGTCAGAGGTAAACTAGGTCATCTGTGAGTCTTATCCAAGTCATCCAGAGAAGGGGAATCTTTATAGTAAATGTTTCCTGGAACACTCGTGGGTGGGTCCTTCTCAACTGCCAGTTTCCCAGGAGTACATAGCTCAGGTAAAATTCAACCTGGTGAAGCTCTTTAAAAATCTGATGAGAATTATGGGCCTTCTTCCCAGAAAAGGCTCATCTATGTAAAGAGGCGTAAATGCTTACAATTTCAGTGGTCTCTTAGACACCTTAGAAGCCTTCTGGCCTCTAGAGGCTCATAGCTTTGGGTTGGAAACACAGAACAGAGGCAAAGGGTAAGGAAAACCCCAGGGGTACCCAGGTGCATGCAAGTCCTGCTGGGAGTGTCCTAGAATGTAGGGCATGTGGGAGCAGGTGTGGCTGGAAAGGTGACCTGGGACTAGACTCCCCAGGCTGAGTGAGTTTCACCTGGTGTCAGTGAGAAGCCTGTGGCACTTCTGAGAAGGGAACAAATTTCCAAGGCCTTGCTTTGGGAAAATTGTAACAGTTGTATGTGAGAATTATTGAAATGGGGTAAAGATTAACTGGGGAGACAGGTTAGAAAATTGCAGTAATTCCTAGTGTTGGGTATGGTCAGATAATTACTTTATCACTTCAGCAATGTGGTCATTAAGAGTTGTATCTTTGGAAGCTTGTATTATTTTTTAATTGGTTCTTTTTAGTTACACATGACAATAGAATCTATTTTGATATAATTGTACGAGCAAGGAATATATCTTATTCTAATTCTGACCCTAGGACCTCTCTTTTCTTCCCTCTTCCCACCCCTTGTTCCTTTTCCTCTATCGTTTTTCTGTCATTTACCTATGTTTTTTTTTAATTAATTTCTTGTGAATGTACATGATGGTGAGACTCACTGTGGTGTACTCATATGTACATAAGAAAGTTATGTCAGATTCATTCCACTGTCTTTCCTTTTCCTATTCCCCTCCCTTCCCTTCACTCTGCTTTGTGTAATACAATGAACTTCTATTCTATCCCCCTCCATTGTGTGTTAGCATCCACATAGGAGAGAGAACGTTTGGCCTTTGGTTTTGGGGACTGGCTTACTTCACTCAGCATGATGGTCTCTAGATCGATCCATTTATTGGCAAGTGTCATAAAGTCATTCTTCTTTATGGCTGAGCAATACTCCATTGTGTATAAGTACCACATTTTCTTTATCCATTCATCTGTTGAAGGGCACTGAGGTTGGCTTCTGTTGGGAATTGAGCTGCTATAAACACTGATGTGGTTGCGTCACTGTAGTATGCTGATTTTAAATCCTTTGGGATAAGTGGGTGAAATCGTTGTTCCATTCCTAGTTTTTTGTAGAACCTCCATGTTGCTTTCTAGAGTGGTTACACCAGTTTGCAGTCCCGCCAACAATGTATGAATGTAAGTATTAGTTTTCCAGTGTTACTATATCGAAGTATCACAGACTAGGTAGCTTAAACAACAGAGACTTGTTTTCTTGAGGTTCTGGAGGCTGAACATCTGAGAGCAAGTGTTGGCAGGGTTCCTTTCCCTCTATTGGGGGTTTGTCCTTTCCCTCTGTTGGGGGTTGATTTGTCCAAGGCCTCTCTCCCTGGGTGTGTCTTCACCTGGTCTTCTCTCTGTGCCACTGCATCTTTGATGTCCTTCCCATGACTTTGTTTTTACTTAATCAACTCTTATTTCCAAGACCTTATCTCCAGGTATGGCAGCATGCCCGACACCTGCCCCTGCTTGAGAGGCTTCTGCCCGACTGTGTGTCTCATGTCATCACATACAGGCAGGTGATTGACAGGAGCCCTGTTGAAAGGGATGTTGATGGTTGAAGCTCAGTGATGACATTTAATTGGTTGGAACAAGGAGAGTGTCAGCTCTGAGGCCAGTGTGCATTAGAGTGATACCTATAATGATACAAAAATAATTTGAGCCATTGACAGATGAAAAAATATTAAATGATAAGGTGATGTCTGGTTTTGCTTAACCCTTCCTGTTGACAGTTCCTTAATTGCTTTTTGGTTTCATTTCTTTTCTCTCATTATTTCTATCCATGGTGTCTCTTGGAAGCAATGTCCTTCTCAGACCCCATTTGGGTCCCGGATGTGCAGGTGATCCTGTTCTGCAGCAGCCACAGGCTGAGAGAGTGCCCATCTGCATGGTTTGGGGTTCTGAAAAATGTTCCAGTGAATCCCACATTGGCTCCATCAATGTGTTTTTTCGAGTGTGAAAAAGCTGTACCCTGGAGATTTTTCTCTTCCTCTCCATTTCATAATAATAAAAGAAGTTAATTACTGGATCTCTCAAGGCTTTTCCTTGTTTAAAAACAAAGGTGAGTTTGGAATAGCAATACAGGCAGAGAATGACCCACAGGAGGAGAGAGTAATCTGTAAACTCATTGCTGTGGAATCCAGGTGTATTGAGAATTCAGTGAGCATTGGCTGGAGTCTCTGATGTTTGCTCTGATATTAAGAACTTCCTTCTACGACCCCCAGACAAGCTGAGTTCAGTTGTGGGATTGTCTACACTTTAAGGCTTAGATAGGAAACTTGCTTGCTATCTTACAGCTAGAAAAAAATGGGGCAGGACTGTAACACACAACTGTCCTAGAGTCACCACACTTGTTGAAAAGCTGGTTCTATTCTTTGGGACCAGGTTAAAGTGTCACATGCAGAGTTAGCAGGGACAGGGTATCTGGCAGCTTTGCTATAACTGCATGAGAGCCCTCTAATGATTAGAATGCGAGAGGCAACCTTGCTAATTTCTAATAGCCAATGTAGCATTATTAATAATTCCCATTTCGTATTACATTTTCTTCAAAGATGCTGAAGGATAGAGTCTTTTAAAGATACTACACTTGAAGCCATGAGTAGTGTTGAGTCTCACTTTGTTTATCGCCAATTAGTTCTTTCAATAATACCTATATATATTTATAAATGTATGCATAGTGACGGGTCTTTGGAAATAGGCCTTCATGACAAAGTTTCAATTGAGAGTCATCAAACCCAGTCTGTAATCCTATATTAAAAAAACCAATAAAAGATATTTTCATGCCTGTATTTTTTATGCCTGTATTTTTGTCGCGTGACTTTTATAGGATCTGGGGTTTGCCGACTGGATTTCTGATCTGAGACCCTCTTTGTACCTACAACACACTCTTACACTCTCTTGCTCTGGTTTGTTCATGATGTATAGAAATAAATGACTTAAATACTAACAAAATGTAAACTCTTTGATATAAAAAAAGACACAAAGGATTGCAATGAACGTATTTAATGGGTCTATCTTTAACAGCGTTTTTTTGGGGGGGGGTTTGTGGATTGTTAAGAACAGTTGCATCTAAGCAAAGCTAATTTAAAAATTATAATTAATTGCCCATTGTCTAAATTGTGAGGCACTTATTTGGAATAATAGTCACAGGTGATGAGGTTTTAAATTAAATGGAAGTAAATCAGTATTTAAAATAGCTCCATATAATTAGGTTGCAATTATTTGAATAAATTGGATCTAAATACTGGAAATGATTACTGTGTCAAAATCTCTGTGCTAGAATGCAAATTTATTGTTGTGGAATCAAGGAAGGGAGGTTGTTTCTCCCCTCCCTTTTCTCCATCCTTCCTTTTATTGACCATTTCTCTCCCTTTTGGTTCTTCTCTATTGAGCTTTGATAAATAAGCTCAAGTAGGATAAACAATTTCCTGTTTGTTTATTTTTCAAAATTTACAACTAATGCAAGACTGAAATTCCTACATTTTGTCTTTCTGCTCCCTGTGAAGATGTGCTCTGTGTTGACAGGTATTAGCCATGTCAGGACTTTTCTGGGCAGGTTGTCTGGGACAACCTGCACCAGACCCTCCCATGCACCCCACTGTGCTGGTGGCCTCAGCCAGAGACCAGGACAGGCTGTGTACTCCAGGTGAGCTCGGTGACTTAAGGCATGCTTGGAAGGCTCGCCCAGCTTGTTTCAGGCTTTTGACCAGCACCATCCCAGGGTATCAGAGGTTGATAACATTATAAAGAACAGGCCTTCCACAGGCCCTAGATATCTAGCTTCTAGACAGATCCTTCATTGTATCTGCGATGCCCAGAGAGGGGACAGGGCTCTGGAACGTGGGTGCAGATTGCCATTGTTCTCTTGATTCCTTGATGAATGCCCTTCCTTTCACAGCAGTGTTTTTTGGGACAGAAAGAGGAAGGGGGGACAATACACTGTCCATGGTGGTCCTTGGGCATGTTCTCAGGGACACCTGTGAGTTGGCTGAAAAATGTGGCCTGTTTATGTTCTTTTCCTGTTGCTATTGCCTCAGGTCCTAGGTGACCACTGCATAAGCAAGTACTGCTCAGAGAATCAAGGCCTGTCTGCAATAATCCCCAAACTGGCAAGTGAGAAAAAATCAGTAATAAGTAAATGATGTATTTTCTCCAAATAAAAGCCAAGGGTCACCATGGTACCATAGAACACAGTTTTCAAAATGAGTTGAAGGAGGAGAACGTGGGAAGCTTGAACATCCCACTTCATGGTAGCCCCATGGTGGTCGAGAATAGTAGCATTTGTGGAACAGCTCAAGGGAACCTTCCCGTGGGCAAGCACGACGTGTCCATGCTTCAAGGAGTATGGTCACTTCATGAGCAGCCAGCTAACTGCAGTAGAGCAATATTCTTTATGACATTATATTAATTCACTTCTTATTTGTCTTTTCATCTTAAATAAAATTGAAAAAATCTGTTAACAATTTCAATTTAGGTCAACATTGGGTATCTGCATAACTTGTTTTCCAGTAAAAGGGATCCCTTCATTTTTTTTCATATTTGATAAATGTACCAACACCATGCTGACCTTATTGTTGGGATTTCCATGTCCACCTATGGAATTGAATCTTTGTAAAATCAGGTCTTTAACGGGATCCTTACCTACCCTACTCCCTCTCCTGAGGTTGCTTGCATTGCAGCAAATTTAAAGAGATTTTTTTTGGCCACCAGTATCATATTGAAAGGATGACCATTGAGTAAATGCTACCCTTTGTCCTCTAGAACAATTGTAAACCCTTGGGACATCTCCTCCATTGGACAGTTGGGGAGTAAGAACGTGTTGCTGACATGTCCTGCCCTTGACTTTGGCATGGTGGTGGGTTCCTATTTAGCACTCAAGAATGAGTTTTTGGTCATCCCCGTCACTGCTAATATTGGTAAATAAAGTCTTACCTCCAGTGACATTATCTTGGGTAATGTAAGGTAAATCACAACTTCATAATAATCATTCAGGATCATATTGCGCTGTACATTTGGTTTCAACAAGCAGCCACAAACAGTGAAGTGGGAGTTTTTCTCTTGTTGCTGTTTCTTTGTTTTAAATTAAATTAGGTTCCCCCCCTCACCCCCCGTGCTGGGGATTGAACCTGGGTTCTCCCCTATGCAAGTGCTGTACCACGCAGGTACACCCCATCCACCCTTGGCTTTTTATTTGAGGAAACTGCAATTCAGAGCCCTTACTATTATTTGTCTTGTGCTGTAGCCTAGATATAACCCTGGTCTGCTTCAGAAAGACCACAGCTAAGTCTCTGGGTTACAAGTCTCTGGGGCTCATAGGGCTACCTCCCTGGTGCAGGAAATTGCTGCTCTCACATTCTAGAGGAAGAGACTTCTCGGTCTAGCAGATTGAGAAACTCCGATGTTCCATCCATTTGTGTTTTATGTGTTTTTCTGATGGATCTTGAATTTCCAGATATTTACCTTCAGATGTACATCTCAAATTCCTCACAGTGCTGAACAGAAAGGCATTTAAACTTTGCTTCTGACTTGCTTGATCTGTGCCCTAATCTCCTTCAGTTAACTCTATAATTAGGAGTTTCAAATCCAGCAGTTGTGAAATGACTGAATGGAGACTGATGATTTTCAGTGGGTCACTTGTCCAGTGTGTCCTTCCTGGAAAGTGAACAATGAGTAGGAAAAAACAAAACCCAAGCTCCACTCAGGGACTTAGTAGCACTAGGTTTCTGGAAAGGCAGAGGACAGTCAAAGCAACCTGGTTTGATTCCTCTCTGTGCCACTTTGTGGTATGTGTATGGCCTGTGTGAGCTTCTCACCTCTAAGGTGGAGTTGGTAAAACTTGCCTTCTGGAGTTACTTTTAGGCTTAGAAATTTTGCTTGTGAGATTAGAGCCCTGCTACAGAGGATGTGGGAATTTCTATCACAGATTTTATTTTCTACCAAGCACATTGAATGTGTCATAGTTCATAAATTGTTTGATGTGGTTTTATACCTGAGTGCTTGATTTTGCTTTTTACAATTGCAGGCACTAATTTCCATTCTACTACGAGTGCTATGGTATAATTGGGAATGCTATTTGGATCTTCTTCTCTTTACCAGCAAAACTTCTGTTTTTAGAAGCGATATTTATAGAATAAACTGGCTATTAATCTATATTGTATTCAGCAAAATTAGATTTGCAATAGCTCTGTTTGCTGAAACTCTTCCCTGAAGAGATAGACAATAGAGATGCTGATAACTATATTTCATGTCAGCTGCTTTGCAAAGCAAATTTCTTAATGAGGATACAAATGGGATTGGATTTTAAATAGAGCTAAGCCATTGTTTTATTTTAGCAAATCACTTGTACATTTGCCTTGAATATGAAAACATGTATTTTGGACTAAAATAATTTTGAATATTGGAGTTAAGTTCTTGCTTTATAATACAGAGTAATATAGTTTGGAACTCTTCAAGATTTCTTATTAATTCATTCAGTTTTCCTTCCTTATGTGCATAGATGTGAGAGTGAAAATAAATGACCAGAGTCTTTCATAGAATTGTTCACAAGGTCCAGAGGCAAGGACAGAAGACCAAAGATAACTGGCTTGGAGCTCAGTATGACTCACATTGGTCAAAACAGAACCTGGTACAAGTAGCTTAGTGACCCTGTCTCCAGGCCATCTGGCAGAGGGCAAGAGACCATGTGCCTGCAGCATGGCAGTCTGCTCTGGGCCCATGGCTAGACTGCTGGGTCCTCAGTGTTTCGACCTTCAGAGGGACAGCTTTCTCAGTGGACGTTCCTTGTGGACAGCTGGGTCAATGCAAGGGCAGTACTATCCCATGCTTTGTACCCTGACTGAGGCATTCTTGCTGGCCATGGTCACGCCACACATCTTCCTCTAATGCAGATCTCTTCCTGAGACATTCTGTCCCTTTCAGCACACAGGCTTCCATTGGGGTCCCCCAGTACATCAAAAATGCCAGTAATATCTGATCCCCCACCTTCGACAGTTTAAGTCCTCCTAATCTGATCAGGCGATGTGTTTCTGGGCCACCAGGACCCCCACTCACCTGCTAGCATTCTGCATCTGAGTTCCAAGTTCTCTCTGATTATCCTCAGTAGTCTCTTAAAGAAAGTGATATCCCCTTTGTACACACGGAGAAACCAAGGAGTTGAGTTACTGGAACTCTTCAAGGACTCTCTCTTTCTGCTGGGACTGGATCCTAGTTGTGCAGGTCTCCAGAGGGTTCTTGTCTTCAGTTGACAGTGAACATACCTGGCCAATCCACATTGTGGCTGATGAGCTGCCAAAACACAAGAATGGCAGCTTATCAGAAAATGACAAGCTATGGATAAAAGACTTTGTCTTGGTCCATTTGGTGCTACCATTGCAGAATACCTTAGATAGGGTAATTTACAAACAGCAGAAGTTTACCTCTCAGAGTTCTAGTGGCCAGGGAGTCCAACATCAAGGTGTTGGCGAGGGCCTTCTTGCTGCATGGTGGAGGGCAGGTGGTCAAAAGACCATGAGTGAGAGAGGAGGAAGGGACTGAAGGCATTCTTTGGTCACAGCTACCCCTCCAACAGTGGCATTACTCCATCCATGAGGAAAGGGGTCCTCAGGCCTAATCACCTCTTACAGGTCCCACCCCTTAACACTGTGCACTGGGGACCATTCCTAACACATGAACTCTGAGGATACGTTCAAACCACAGCAGCCTTCATCCTCCTCACCTGCATGTTAAAGAAGAGGCCCTCAAAGGGTCCAGGTCAAGTGGTCGTGAAGACTGAGTAACTTCCGCCATGTTATTGGTGGTTTCCTGTGAGGATGTCTCAGGGAAGAGCTGATGGAGAAGAGCTCCGGAGACTGGTTTGACTTCTGCTCTGTCATAAGCAGAGCTTAAGTATTCATGTATCCTCTTAGGACTTTGATTTCCTTCTCCACAAAGTGGGGTGAAACCCGGCTTGGGGGAAGGTGGAGGTAAAACTTCAGAGAGAGGTTGTAAGGACACTCTCAGGCTGTATCAGTGGTGGGTAATGCCGACTCACTTGAAGTCTGTTACTTCCTCTGTGGGTTGCCTCCTGGTCTTCTGAAATTCCAGCTTAGTTTGTCTTAGGAGATGAAAACTGATGGACAGCTGAGGCTCCAGATTGTTGAGATTTCTAAAATTTTAAGTGGCAGAACTTTGGAAAACTATTTTTTTAAAATGGAAGTTATTTTTAAAATCAGATCCTTTATGAAGAAAAAGGAAAAAATAATGTTTGGTGTGGGACTAGGGATAGAACCCAGGGCCTTGCTGTACTAGGCGAGAGGTGTACCACTGAGCTACAGTCCCAGCCCAATGAGAAGCTTTACATGTGTTGCCTCCCATGAACCATTTTGTTCCAAGCCAAAGGTTCCCAAACTTTCTTGGTTCACAGTGATCTTAATGTGCCTCAGGCAGAAAGGTGTTACCAATGATTCTGTGTATTAAGTAGTTACATCCAACAACTTGAGTCCACACAACTTTGCAGCTGTTTGAAAATAAAATACAAGTAGATTGCTAGAAAAAAAGGTACCTTTGTTTCAATTAGTAACCTCAATTTCCTGCTGGAGGGAGGTGTGTCCTTGGAGCCCTGAATAGCTTCTCCATTGATGGACCAGTTTCCCGGTCACATGGATTGTTGTGGAGAATTTGTTTGTTTGTTTGTTTTTAAATCATGGCATTTATTGAATAAACAGCTTTGGCAGGATATGACAAAACCAAAATATTATAATGGTCTCCAATGTCGTAACCATGAACTACCTCTAGCTAATAGTTTGTGTGCAACACAAGTTGTACATCTTGTGTTTTTCTTGCAAATATAAAAGATGTACACAAGTTGTACATCTTGTGTTTTTCTTGCAAATATAAAAATTATATAATCCATGGTGCTCCAATGCCTTCAGTATGGCACCCCGTGACACTTTGGCACATAGCTTGGGAACTATGGGTATAAACAGCAGATACATGGCTATTGTCATTTGATAGACGTTGAAGTTGTATTCAGGGTTGCTTAAGATGCTCAAGCATTGTGAAAGGACCTCTGGCTGCAATTCAACTCTAGTAAGTTGCCCGTGGTCTTCCAGCAAGCTGTCAGGGAATGGTACACTTCTGAGCCTTGTCAGATGGGACAGATGCAGATACACTTGTGCTGTTTTCCAGGACCTGAACCAAACCTCAGAGTTCCCTCTGGAGAGTGTAATAGCAGAAGTGTCTGTCTGGATGCTGACATGAATTTGAACTTGGAGCAGGTGTCTTTCTGGATAGCATTCTGGGTGACTGCATCCTCTCCAGCAAGCTGCTCTCCTCTTCAATGTCTGTTGACCTGGAGGCTCTTTAGAGTATTTCTTTTGATTTCTGCAGCATGACATAGTGACCAGGAATGCTGCCTTTTCTGGGTCATTCACATTCTTCAATGATAAAGAACACCCATTCTTGGTGTTTATTCTTAGAACTTGAACTTGGGTTTAATGGATGTGGCTCGCCCCAGTCTGAGAATTTTCCATCATCAAAACAAATGGTAGCGGGCTGGGATTGTAGCGCAGCGGTAGAGCGCCTGCCTCACATGTGTGAGGCCCTGGGTTCGATCCTCAGCACCACATACAAAGCAATAAAATAAAGACATTGTGTCCATCTACAACTAAAACAATATTTAAAAACAAAAACAAAAAAACAACAACAAAAAAAAACAAATGGTAGCAGGGCAGTTTTCGTATTTACTGGGAACTGAAAGCACAAACAACACTGAAAGAATCATCTATAATAATTATGCAATTATTTCAAGTTATGTTACAGGTTTTTTGCAGGATAGATTGATTTTTCTTATGATTTTTTTTTGCATGATAAAATCCATATTCTGAACATTTCTAACCAATGGGTTGAATCAGTGATCTAATTTTGAAGAAGAAGATAGTAGAAGTATTTCCAGATATTACTCCTGCCTCACTGAGGGAGCACCATGATTATTTAGCCCTTCATTGATACTATAAAAAGTAGGTTGTATTATCCAAGCAAGGAAATTGCTCTTGCCTTTCCTGCACTTGCGGATTCACGTAAGGCACATGTGTGATGGTGGTGACGTGTCTGGGTGTTTGTCATCACTACCAGCACGGCGGGGGCGAGAGGCACTGCCCTTTCCTAGGTCCTTGTGCAGGGATTAGCAGACTTTTTCTATAAAGGGAGCATATAGTTAACGTTTTCAGCTTTGGGGTTGATAAGGCCTCTGTAGCAACTAATTTCAAACATTCAGAAAAAGCACAGAGAGGAATAGAATCAGCCTTTACCACTGAGATTCAACAAGTGTCACTCTGCCATATTGACTTCAGTTTTTTTTTTTTTTTTAATAAGGCAGTCAGTAGAATGGAAGCCCATCATGCCCACCCTACACCTCTCTCCTCCTCTCAGATCTCATTTCCTACCCTCTGTAGTCAGGTACAATTGATATTCTGAATTGACATATAAGTTTTCAGTCTGTGTTTTATATTTTTATAACAGGTACAAATGCACAGTCCTTCCACACCTTGTTCTTTTCCCCTTGCTACAATGTTTCTGCAGTTTGCGGTTTTCACACAGAGCTGTAGCTCATTTATTTAAATTTTCATGAAGCTTAATATATTCACCTTTTATTCTGTGAGTCCTATTTAAGATATTCTTTCCTATTTTGATGTCCTAAAAATATTCTCCTGTGTTTTCTCTAAAGCCAGAATCAGAAAATTATGTACCAAGGACCAGAGACTGCATGACATCAGGCATCCCTTAACAACGGGGACGTGTCAGGAGATTTTGTCATTGAACCCACATCTTAGGGTCTAGATGGCATGACCTGCTACAAGCTGAGGCCACATGGAGCAGCCTGGAAGTTCTAACCCTGTTACTATCCTGAATACCGCAGGCAGCTGTCACACAGTGAGGAGTGTTCGTGTGTCTAAACATCTCTAAACCCATAACGTACAATAAAAACTCAGCATAAAAGATGAGAAATGGTAACCCCATGTAGGGCACTTATCACGGATGGGGCGGTGGGACCAGACGTTGCTCTGGGTGAATGAGGAGGAGCAAAGGCCCAGGACATCACTAGGTGCACCTTAGACTTTAAAAACACTGTGCCCTCAGGCTACACTAAATTGGCAAAAATATTTTTCTTTCTTCAATAATAGATTAACCTTAGCTTACTTTATAAACTTAATAAAAAACTTTTTGGCTCTTTTTTAACACTTAGTTGAAACACAAACATTGTAGAGCTGTACAAAAATATTTTCTTTATATCCTGTATTTTAATTTTTTATTCTTTTACCTTCTAAACTATTTAAAAAAATATTTTTTATGTTAAAAACTAAGACATGGACACATTAGCCTAGGCCCACACAGAGCCAGATGTCCACACCTTTGTCCTCCATCTCCACATCCTACCCCAGTGGGAGGTCTTCAGTGAAGTGACACTCACAGAGCCATCCTGTTCTGTGACAAGGCCTGTCCTGCAATCCCCACCTAAGGGAGGTGTCTCTTCAGGAGTAGGTCTGTGGTGATGTGCTTGGTTTTCCTTTTTTTTTTTTTTTTTTGGTACCGGGGATTGAACCCAGGGGCACTCGACCGCTGAGCCACATCTCCAGCCCTATTTTGTGTTTTATTTAGAGATAGGGTCTCACAGAGTTGCTTAGTGCTTCGCCCTTGCTGAGGCTGGCTTTGAACTCTTGATCCTCATGTCTCAGCCTCCCAAAGGGCTGGGATTACAGGTGTGCCTGGCTGGTATGCTTGTTTTGTTTCTTTTTTTAAGCTTAGATATGCTTATAGGCAGATAAACTGCACCATGAACGTTTCTGTGAATGAAACCCTCTCAGGGCTGGGGCTCATGTTTTTAAACCTCTGAAGGAGCTTGTTGAGGTCTGTAGAAGCTTCTATTAAACGCTTCACTGTGAATTTTCTTGGGGCTTGTTTTCCTTCTCCTGTAGCTTTCTTTTCTCTCGCCTCTTCAGTGCTATGTTCCAGGTCTAGTTATTAAAATCCACGGGACCACTGTGGTATATGTGGTCTGTTGTTGGCCAAAACATCATTACGCACTGTTCGGCTGTATTTTAGGCCACACGTTCTGTGTTGTGACTGCAAATGGATTTAGAGATGAAACCAGATTTCTTTGCTTCTACTGGTACAGTTGCCAGCAGGGTACAGCCCTTTGCCTCACATCAGGGAGTGCCCTTTAGCAGCTCATCTCAGCTGGCAGGACTGGGTTCTTCAGCAGTGGTAAGGGGATCTGACTCGACTGCAGCTCTCTAGTTTGGCAGCAGACCCCAGCCACCTGCCAGTGACTTCTTTCCAGTTTCTTGTCTCATTTAAAGAATGGAATCCACAGACAATGAAAAGTGAGTATGAGAGTGAGGTTTCACCCAGCAAGCGGAGTTCTTGCTGGGTGAAAGGGGCTCTGCGAGTAGGTTACCACTTAATGTAGGGCTTATATAGCTACTGGGAAGGTGCATTGACCAAGATCTGCGCTAATCAGGTGTCAGAAAAATGCCACAGCTCATGGTTAGGTCCACATCAATACAACTGACTGCACCCTTTTAGCCCTTGAGTCTGTACTCCGGCTTGCCTGAAATGCACCCCAACACCCTTCTCTGGGACAAAGGAGTCTGGAATGTTTCTATAGGTTAATCTCATGGTGTGATGGTGAGGCCCTAACATTTAGAGAAGGATTTATGGGGCTCATTTCCCTCACTGCCTGCTATCTGTCTATCCTATCTATCTACAATAACAACTGTGGGAAAGCAGATATAGATACTGAATAAATTATTGGGTGTGACTTTGTTCTAATAATAAAACTTTATTTACAAAACTAGGTCATGGGCAGATTTGGCTAGTAAGCTGTAGTTTTCCTACTCCTGATTTAAAAGTTTTGAGGTTGTATTTTTAATATTTTGACACAAAAATGCACGTAGAATTACTAGTGGGTACATGAGCATGAATGGAATGAGCTAGATATTTATGTTGTCACAAGGATCAACCATTATGCAAATTTCTCTTACTAAAAGGTTTATCTTCCCAACACTAATTTTTAGTGCCTTTCCTGTTCTATTTTTTTTTTTTTTTTGTATGGTAAATCTTTGTACTTTGTCTTCTGACATTGTCCAATTTATCTACCCCTGCGCCAGGATTACAAAGCACATTTATTACAGATACATGAAAAACAAGTCTTTTACAAAATCATTTTGAAAATGCTTGAACTTTTCATCTGTGAGTTTTAGATCAATTTGATATATTAGAAAAAAAAGGTGGGATGCATGATTTTGATTGAAATTATTTTGTTTTACCTAGACAGGGATTCTCATTGTGTTCCTAGCAGTGAGACCATGGTGAGTTACTCAGTCTTCGAGCCTCAGTGGTAATATGCAGATGATGGGTCCTGCCTTGTAGGGTTGCAGCGAAGATTAAATGGATTCGTACAGGGAAAACACTGAGAACTGTGCCAGGGATAATGTCAGCATTTGGATTTCTTAGCTATTATTAGCTATTAATCGTCTGTGGTATAAGTCCTCTTACTAATGGTATCAGGGCAGTTAATCAGGTCAGTTAAAGAAGTAAAGTGTGGAAACAAAAGTTTCAGATCAATGTTAAGCCATACAATGTATCTTAAGATGGATATCCATGCAGCAGGGGACAGGAATTTGTTGACCCTTTTACACACTGTGCAGTTTGCAATTTTTTCCTCATGTAGTTCATACTATTTTTTTTTTTTTTATACTGGGGATTGAACCCAGGGGTGCTTAACTACCGAGCCACATCCCCAGCCCTTTATATATTTTATTTAGAGACAGGGTCTCATTAAGTGGCTTAGGGACATGCTAAGTTGCTGAGGCTGGCTTTGAACTCACTATTCTCCTGCCTCAGCCTCCCGAGCTGCTGAGATGACAGGCGTGCATATTGTGAAGTCATATTATAAACGTCTGTGTGAGTCTCTTGTCCTCTATGCTGTGAAGTGTTACTTCGTTACTCTACCAATCCTGCACAATTTTTTTTTTTTAGCTTAAATTATAAGGCCTTTATTATTACAAACCAGAACAACATGAGGCAAGTCCTTTTCCATGCTAGGTGACTTGGGAGGCTGAAAACATCCATTGCAATTTCAAGTAAAAGCTGGGCATAGTGGCATGTGCTTGTAATCCCAACTACTTGAGGGCTGAGGCCTGAGAATCATTTGAATCTATGAGTTCAAGGCCAGCCTAGGCAACCTAGTAGGACACTGTCTCAAACAAACACTGAATTTTATGTAAGATCAACAATGTCCATGAAGAAAGAAACCCCTGTAAACCACCAGAACACAGCTCAGGTTCTCTTTGCTAAAGATGGGTCATATTCACATTCACACTAGTCACACAGAGGGATTGAGGACCCTCTGAAATCAGGTGTCCCATGGCTCACCCTGGGCATTGGAGAGTACAAATCCTGCTGTCCCTGAAAATGCTGGGTAACCAAGCTGGAGATGTTGAGAAGGGTTCAGCCATGGGTTTTGACAGACACTTGAAGAGGTCAGGAAGAGAAACACAGCTCTGGAAAGCTTCCTTAATACCTGGCACCACAAAGTATCTCCTCTATGTGCATGTTCATGAGGCCTGACATCTCAGTGATGAATCCTGCTGTGCTCTGCTAAAGCCTCCCTGGAGCATGAATTTTCTGGTGCTGAATGAGGTGGGAGCTTAAGCTGTAGGCCTTCCCACACTCGCTGCAGTCATAGGGCCTTTCTCCTGTGTGCACTTTCTGAAGCCGAACAAGGTGGGAGGTTCTGATGAAGTCTTTCCCACATTTACTGCACACAAAAGGCCTTTCCCCTGTGTGAACCCTCTGGTGTGCTATAAAGTCAGAGCTTCGACTAAAGAATTTCCCACATTCAGTGCACTCAAAAGGCTTTGTCTCAGTGTGAATTCGCTGATGTTTAATGAGAATACTCTCACATATTTGTGGCCAAAGGATTTCCCACAATCACTGCAATCATAAGGATTTTCTCCAGTATGGATGCTTTCATGCTGAACAAGTGTGGATTTGTGTCTGAAGACTTTCCCACAATCATTGCACTTGCAAGGCCTTGCTCCATTGTGCACTCTCTGGTGTACAATGAGGTTAGAGTGATGGCTAAAGTATTCTCCACATTCACCACACTTATAAGGCATTTCCCCTGTGTGGATTCTCTTGTGCTGAGTAAGGTTGTCTTTTCGACTGAAGGCTTTTCCACATTCATTGTGCTTGTAACACATCTGTCCAACAGGCAGGATCTCCCTGCTTGCAGTTCTCTGGGTTGTCTTCCTCTTGTTATGGATGATTTTTTGTTGGCAATGGCCCAAGGAAGTTCTAGTGCTCCACCTCACATATAAAGGGGTTTTATAATAAATGAGGTTCTTCAAACTCTGCAGTTCTTCATCAGTGAAGTCTTGCTTTCATCTCTTTGTGCAGGTTTCTCTACACTGTAACACTTCAGGTTCCAGTTAAAGTGTGCAATGGACCAGAATTGTCTCCCATGCCCCACATGTGTGAGGTTTAAGTCCACGGTGTGTTCCCTCCAGGAACAGAGTATCTTTCTGTGTGGATGGACCTGTTGTAGAAGTAGTACTATGCAACACTCCTACAGGAATGCTCTGCTTCCAAGGCACCTCTTCATCCTTCACTCTGCACCAACAACCCAGAGGCTTGTGCCCCAGCCGGTGTGGGACGCCCCTGCCCGGCGCTCCGTCCGCAGCGACACGTGCCTCACACCTGCCCGCGGCTCCTCACGCAGGGCTCGCCAGCCGGGGTGAGGGGAGCGCAGCCCTCACCCGCTCCACGCCAGGGACAGTGTCCCCTCCTGGGCTCCCCGCGTCCATCAACGCGGAACTGGCCGGCGCGCTGGAACCGCCGCTCCACGGTTGTGCCGTGGGCCCCTGCACAAGTTTTTAATGTTAATTTTTTGCCTTATGATAGCCACATCAAGGGGACAGTGTTTTCCACATAGGACATTGATATGGGGGGTTTTGATTACTCCTGGGCAACTTTTTTTTTCCATCCAAATATCTGGAGAGGTATCAGTTTTTCTGCTCATGGACTTATCTAGTGCCCCTTCCACTCTCTTTTTGGACAGATATGGAGGCCCATGTGGCCTTATGTGTGGTCTCCGTTACAGCTGCCCCTCTTCTTCTGTGCTCTAGGTCATGTTTCCACCCTCGGGTGACTTTCAGGACCTAAGGACCCAGCTGTAAGTTCTTTTTTCCAGGTTCATTATCTTTGAGACCATTCAAGGTCTTCTACTAACTTCTGTGGTGTGGATTCTCTTACCATTTTTGGAACCTGCGTATTCTCTTTCTCCCATATCCCCCTTCAAAACTCACCTTTGAATTGAAGCATTTTTAAATTTTATCTAATTTTTAAAATACATTTTTAGCAGTAGAAGGGCCTGACCATCTGTTCATTCTTGAGGAGTGATATTGATCAAATGCTTTTATGCATGTGTGAATGTGCGACAATGAAACCTACCATTCTGTATAATTAATATGCACCCATAAAAATGTCCTGAATAGTGAAATTTTCCATAAACGAAGTTTTTCTTTTCTGAGGGCCTACAGCATTTGCATATGCAAGGTAGGTCATGATGTCGATAATCTTCGTACACTAACATTTCACATAGTCCCAGTTGGCAAGTGTTTGTAAATGAGACTGGTTTCATCAACAATCTTAAAACAATTGGAAGATGCTCTGTGCTCAAAAATTAGTTTGCTGAAAAGCTCTTAATTTTTTATGGTTATGCTTTACTAACAATTTCCCCCGTGGGCTTTTCTAGCCTTCTAATTTCATGCCTTAATTGGAAATGCTAAATATTTGCATTTTTTAAAGAGAGAATTTGGATGATCAGTATTGCATGGTGTCTCTGAAGCTGTAGCACCCCATTAGGCTGCTTCTGCAGACATAATTTTACAGGTGTCAGCTCTCTGGTGATGTAAGAGTCAGCTGATCATGGTGGAGGTGACCCCTCTGTGCCTTGTAAAACAATGAATGGAAGGGCAGCCCTGTAGGCTGCTCTGTGTCCACAGGGCTGCAAGGTCAGGGTGATTGTGCGATTCTACCTTCCTCCTCCCACTCTGCCTGAACTGCTGGACTGCAGCCTCCTGTCTGTTGCCAGCCATCCTTTGTTTCTTTCCTTCAGAGTTTCTAGTTGGTAGGGCTTCTGTGAATGAACTCTTCCAGTTTCACTTTTTCAGACCTGTTTTTATATTTCTTTTGTTTCTGTCTTTCAAACTATAAGGGGTTTTTAAAAAATTTTTATTTATTTATTTTTTTTAGCTTCCTCGTGGAAGGAAAACAAGTCTCTCAATGGATGTCACTGGCTGGAGAACTTATTCCCTGCCAGGCAAAGAAAACTGACCTGAGCATGTGTGCATTTGAGAGTCCTTGGTACTTGTTAATTTGAAACAACAGCTCCTGGAGATCCAGGGCTTGCTCTTTTGAGGTCTTGAATTTTCTTTCTTTCCTTTTTGGTTCTTTTTTCAGCGAGGCTGCCCACATGAAGCTGGCTGTCTGTGGAAGGCTCATCTCCTGGTGAACAAGGCTGGGTAACATTCACCACTATTCTGACTTTAGATTTACCTACAGAGCCACTGATTCTTGTCCTATCCCTGGGAGCAGATGGGTATTCTAAATGAAAGCAGTTGATTCTACGTAAGGTTAGTAAGGCTGAAAAGAGAGCAGAGGGAATTTTGCAGAGAGAAAAACACACATCAAAGTAGTTAGTTGTCAGAAGGTCAGCCAGGTCCATAAGCACGTTTGGCCCTGTATAGCTTAAATCAAAAGCCTTTCCCAAACAAGGTGACCCCAGTTTGTGCTCTTGCACCTGGTTTCATAGACACTGTAGATCATGCTACCAACTACTAAGATTTCTGGGGTGTTGAGCGTAGCAAAATACAGAAGAACCCTGCCTGGTGGCCAGTGCTCCAAGTGGATAGTCCAAAGGAAAGAGTGTGGACTCTGTTTCAGACAGGACATGTCTATCAAGTGCTTCTTATGTGCCTGGTTTTCCAGCCCTGCTCCCTCATATTAGAGTCACTTGGTATTTATACCTATTAAAAATAAAAGTATTAAAGCACTTAAATATTTGGGGTCCCTTCTCTCTGGGGTTCCCCGCAAGAGTGAAAGGCTGTTTTCTAAGTGTTCCTCTGACTCGAGTGCCCACCTGGTTTGGCATGTTCTGTTGGCTTCCTGTAGCTTCTAGGAGGAGGCCAAAACCCATCGAAAGAGCACAGAGATCTGCTGTGCCGTGCCTCCTGCTATCCTCTGCCCCTGTGGTTCCACGTGGCTGCTGTGCTGGGGGAAGAGTCTCCGTGGAGTCTGCATGCCACTCCCACCTGGGAAGCAAGTTGGGTCACTGTGGGCAAGGGCTAGTTAGTGTTATCATCTCTGCCAGCAGCTCAGAGCCCCTTGCAGGGGCCCTAGGTACAGGACTCTCAGACTGGGGTGTGGTTGGCACTGCGTCGACAGGGCAGCATTCACCAGGGCCTCCTGCCCAGGGCAGCTGCCCATCTCCTCAGGTTGCAACATTGGTTACATAGATGGTAGGGGTCAAAGATTTTTCTAGAAAGGTTGAAAAAGAAGTAAATAATTATGCTGCTTTTATTTCAGGAGTGAAATAAGGCCACTCAAAAGAGCCCTAACTTTCACATGAGCGGACAGTTTAAGTCCAGATTTTGAAAGACTTTGATGAACTAGCTCTTCTCAGGTGAAAATCACCTTTTCCCTTCATCTTCTGTCTGGGGAAGCTCGGCCTGCTGAACCCTGAGGACCCTTCACCTTTAACCTCTTTGCCGTGGGTATGCTGTGTCTGCGTCCGCTACTCTCCTCTCTTAGCATGAGAAGTGCTTCCGTCCGCTTGCATTCTTTGGGCTCAGACTTTCTCTGCTACACATTCCTGAATCTTGGGCATCATGTAATTCATGGAGAGGATCCGCCCTCCCGGAAGTCATGTCTGCCTGGGGAGTGTTTGGTTGAAGGCAGGGGCAAATCTTTTCCCAGCTCTTCTCTTAGGTTCTACATGCCCGAGCCTCCATTCCCAGGGGCTTGGCAAGTATTCACATTCTGTGTATGAGAAGTGGGATCTTTCTATAGAACCATGAGCCGGCCCTCTAGGCAAGGGAGCCTCTTGCAGAGCTGAATGAACTTGGATCATATTCTTTCAAAGTTCTGATGAGTTGGGGTCTCTTCCACCTTTCCCAGCTGACAGGAGCCAGGTTCCTCATCCCACTGTGTCCCAAGCCACTTTTCTTCCTTCCCTTGAACCATAGAACTGTGGCCTCTTAACTGCTCTCATCTAGATAATCAGGGTCACATCCAGTGTCTGTTTTCCAGTAATTTGTTCCTTGGTCTCTAGAGCCCATGGCAATTGGCCACACTCTTCTCCCCAAAACCACTTCTCTGCCTAAGGAGGTAAGGAAAGAGGCTGTGAGGAATAGGGAGCCATCGGAGTCATCCTGTCTTGGGTTCCAATCGCAACTCTGACATCTGTGTGAGCATCTCTTTGCTCCGGTTTCACTGTGATAAAGTTATGGATGATTCATCTGTTACCCGTTAATCAGTAACTTGAACCCTCTGCCATTCATCTGTCTGCAGATGCTTAGCCAGCTCATTCTCCTAATGGCTGTGTTGATCATATGTCTGTGCTGCTTTTACCATATCGTTGCCAGATGTAGCTATTATCATTAACTTTTAAAATTAGCCTCAATTTGAAGAAAGAAAATTCTAAGCTTCATAATAGCAGCCTATGGTTTACACAATGCAATGCCAAGATTCTTGCCCTGCCAGGTGCTGTTTTGCAGTGAGTTGGATTACAGCGTAGCTGAGTGAGTGATGGGAAAAGGTGTGCCGTATGAAGGTTTAGGTAGGCTGCTAAAGGTGGGACTCGCCTTGAACTTCCTAGTGGATCAAAGTAAGCTAGCTTCGTATCTATGCTAAGTATTTGAAAAACAATTTTTAAAATGTTGCAGAGTAAAACATGCAAAAAAGTGTCCTTTACTAACTGCACCTGAATAGAAAAGACATTATGTTTGCAGAATTTGTTAAAATCATTGCATATGTCTATAGTTCTTTCTTTTTCATGGCTACATAATAGTTTTTGGTATGAATACAGTTTATACACTCTTAATGTGCACTTGAGTGGTTTCCACTGTATGTGGCTTTCACAAACAGTGAGACGGAGCACCTTTGCGTCTGCCTCTCCGTGTACTTTGCCTGTGTTTACATAGAAGGCAGAGGTGCGGTGCCTCACTCAGCCATGGTAGGTAGCTGATGCCCAGCGGTTTCCCCATAAGGACATGCTCTCCCTGCTCTTAGGTCCTCCTATTTGGCCTTGCCAGTCTTTGACACATCAATTGTGGGCCCTGGGTGATTTTAATTTGTATTTATCTAATTACTGATAAAATGGAGCAATTTAAAACATTTTATTAGCACTTGGATCTAATTTTTGGTGAAGAAAACCATCCATACCTCCTGCACTTTGCTCTGTGGGCTGGCTTGCCCCTGCCTGCACTGGTGTCGGGACCCCTGTAGTGAGAGAAGCCCTTGGTGGGCTGCGGGTCTGCCCTGCCGTCCTCTGCCCGCTGCCTGCCTGCCTACACTAGCCCTGGTGTGCTTCTGTGAGGAGTTCATGATTCCATCCAGTTCATCCATGTCCTTCCTTCCAGCCAGTGGTGTGTGTCTTGGTTGTTAATTATCTGCTTACTCTGATGTTATGAAGATATTCTTTTCTGTTATCTTTTTGAGGCTTAAATTTTTATCTTTCACATTCAGATCTACAATCCAATGGGGATTTTTGTTTGTTTGTTTATGTATAAAAAGTCTCATTTCCTCCTCATATCAGTATCAGTTTATTAAAGATCCTCTTTATCACATTACTCTATTCCAGAAGTCACGTGTCTATGCATTCCTACTTCTGTTTGCCATCTCTCCACTCCACGGGTCTGCTCATCTCTCTGCCAATGTCACACTGTTCTAATCACCAGAGCTTCCATGATCTTGACCTTGTACATACCAAGCTTTCCTACTTTGCTTATTCAAGAGTATCTGGGCTATTTTGAACTATTTTATACAAGAAGAGAGGAAGGAGGAGGAGGAGAAGGAGGAGGAGGAAGAGAGTTGTGATTTTTGTTGCAACTACATTGACCCTCTAGACAGCTTTGGTGGGAAACGTGAATCTCTGTAATATTGGGTGCTCTAATCTCTGACTGGAATATCCTTGTCTCTCTGTCTCTGTGTATTTTTAAAAAAATTTAAATTGTTACACTATAATCATACATAGTGGGATTTGTTGTTCTATATTTGTGCACACAATCCAACAGTAAAATTTGGTCATTTTTATTCCTCAGATCTAACCCTTTTTCTCCCCTCACTCCCGACTTCCTTTATGTATCTACATGTCTTTTAAAATTTCTCTCAACACTGTTTTAGTATTTTAAAGTTCTTTGTTGAGGCTGTGTACTTTTTTTCATTTGAGTTATTCCTCAGTATTTGATTTTTTGGATATATTTTAAATAGCATCTTTTAAAAAATTACCTTTTGTGGCTAAGAAGATGCAATTAAAAAATTTGACCTTATTTCTAGCAAACTTGAAGTTCCATATGCTAATAATTTATCTGCACATAACCTTACAGAGCCTGTGAGTGGTGCCAGCTTCTTTTCCTATTCAATTCATATACCTGGTTTTTGGCTTTTGCCTCATTGCCCTGGGTAGGACCTTCAGTGCAGCATTCCATGGCAAAGGGGACAGTGAACACCCTTGCTTTGTTCTTGGTTTCAGAGAGATACCTTTCAACATTTCACCAATAAGTATTACGCTTGCTGCAGTTTTTTTTAAAGTAGATATTCTACCAGCGTAAAGAAGATCCCTTCTCCTAGTTGGCCAAATCCTTGACCCTAGGAGGAGGTTGACTTTAATCAGAGGCCTTTTCCACGTCAGTTGAAATGATCATGCAATCTTCATAGGAATTTGATTCCCAGTTCGCCTGTAGGGTTCTTCTCCTTAGCAGGCAGGGAGACGGGAGTTGACATGTTCCTTGTATTCACGGCATTGTTATTTTGTAAAGAGTTGGCTACAGTGCACAACTCCCATGAGATCTGAAACCAAAATAAATGCGCTAGAATTGCTTTGCAAATTTCGGATTCAACAAACTGGTCTTTGAATAACAAGAAGAAGGAGGAGAAAATGTCATTTGAGGTTGGAGTGCCTCTACTAGTAAGTGTAGTTGAGTGCCATCCCTCAGAACTGAGTTAAATATGGAAACCCAGGGACAGAAGGCATGCCAGTTCTTGAAGAAAAATTCATTTAATTCTTGATATGTCTGTAGCTGAGCAGGGCTTAAAGATTCATTGTGATTACAGCCAACTGTCCTGTTAACCAGGCTAAAGCAACAACCTGCGATTTCAAGATAACTTAAAAATGCAGCATGTTTTAGAGATACCTTGAGAAAGTGGGAAACAATTAGACACCTAAAAGTTTATTTTTAATGCATTCATTTCAAACTCACAAGTTGGAATGTGCTTGCAGTTTCCTGCAAAAGTGACTCAACAGGGGCTGGGGTTGTGGCGCAGTGGTAGCGTGCTCGCCTAGCACGCGGGAGGCACTGGGTTCGATCCTAAGCACCACATAAAAAAAAATAAAGATATTGTGTCCACCTACAACTAAAAAATATTAAAAAAAAAAAGTGACTCAACACATATGCACAAACCAGGACAGTCTGGTTTCAAGAGAGCTAACTCGAATATCGACTGTCTAGGTTAGTCTTTGAATACTTTTTCTGAGTGGATCTAGAGCAACTAACCCAGAAATAAAGAAATATCAAAATACAGGGATGCATATTTCAGTAAGATATAATTTTGGTTCAGTAAAGTGAATGAGAATTTTTCTTATTTGGATTTGAAGAAAAGTTCTTGGGCTGCAGCTCTTGGCTGGGTGTACTTCTGGCGTGAACACACAGTGATTTGTTTTTTCATATCTTTACTCCCAGCGAAGAAGCAGTTGGTGTGGAATATAGTTGAGATCTTTATTGAAGAAAGTGAGAAAAATTCCTTTTTAAGACAAAAATACTGTGACAGTTGGACCTCAACATTGTTCATTTCTCTTTTAGCTCAAAGATGACACTTATAACCAGTGTGATTACTATTTCCATCCGACACAGACACACAATACTAGGAAATCCAAGGACATTAGAGCTCTGCAGTCTTATCCTTTTTTAATCTGAGGATGTTGAGCCCCAGGCAAGTTCCTTGTCTTGTCCAAGGTCATGCACAGGCGAGTGGAAGCCCAGACTTTCTCTAAAGTTCATGGCACCTCAGGGTAGCTATTGCTCATTCTCATTTTCCAGTAACTCTACACTCTGAGCTATGGGGTCACCTTTGTTGTGCTTTCTCCCAGCTGGCAGATGCAGATGGACACTTTCCTGCTGCTTCCAGGCCTCCTGGACTCTGTGGAACTTCTCTACCCACTCTCCCCCAAGGTTCCACCTATTTCTGTGTTTAGCCTTTGCACCGGGCTGCTCATCACTCACATGCATTCAGTACAGTTGATAGTGGGAAGGTAGCAGGAGGATTCCACATTCCCTCCATGGAAGGAAGGATGGGGATATGACCCTTCATTGTGGTCTTCCTCCATGGTAGAGGTAGTACTCCTCCTCTCTTAGTGACAAGATTCATTCTGCCACATTCCTGCATGTAATAATGATTAGAAAAATAAATTGTATTGCTAAAGTTCCTTCTATAATTTAATCATTTGGTGCATGCCAGCCCCATGAGGGTGTAGGATAGTAAGAAAAAAAAAGATGCTCTTGCTGTCAAACTTACATGGCTCTGATCAAGATGATGTCCTTCTTTGAAGTTTTCCCAGGTGACCCCATTTACCTGTTTTCTTTCTTATATTGAATGCCAAGTCCATGCTGCTCAGATCAGGGGAGGGTGAACTAGAGGCCCAGGGCCAAGCAATAAATGTCACCTAGGATTCGTGGTCAGATAGTCTCTTGGAACTGCTCAAGTGCTGGTGTAGTGTGGAAGCAGTCAGGCACAAACAGGTGGCCGAGGCTGGTTCCAGTAAACCTTTATTTACCAAAACAGACTGGATTTGGCCCGTGGCTATAGTTTTCCATCCCTTGATTTATAACAACAATGTCTAAATTTTGATGTTTGGACCCGGTGCATCAGAATCATCTGAGCAATGTTGAATGATACAGGTTTCTAGCCTGAGTTTCTGGCTAATAGCTTGGAGCTGGCGAATCTGCATTTTAAAAAGTTTCTTAATTGATTCTGATCCTCAGACCAGTTACTAAAATAGTGATTCATTTTGCTTTCCTTTCTCCTTTCTTCCCCCCGCTTTCCTTTCATATAGATACAAACAAACATGCAACATTATGCTTTGTATTTAAAATAAAATAGCACGATTCTGTAAAAATCGTTTTGCATGTTGCTGGTTAATTTCTTTGTCATTTTGCTGAGGTGTTTATCTGTTATTGATCTCCGGAATTCTTCATGTCATAAGAGATTTAGCCCTTGGTAATAGTTGTATATATCTTCACCATATTGTTGCTTTTAACTTTCTTTATGGAGTTGTATGGATTTAAAAAAGTTACCGATGGAATGAAATACATCAACATCTTTCTTTAAACTGGTGGTCTCAACTGGGGATAATTTTTCCCCAGGGGACATTGGCAATATCTGGAGGGAGGGATTCCACTGGCATCTAGTAAAAGGCTGCTAAACATCTCAGATGGGCAGGTGGCTTCCTCTGACAAAGGGTCAATAGTGCCAAGGTCCAGAAAACCTGCTTTAAACCTTTTGTTCTTTGTTTATTGACACTTTCTCTTCTTAGAATACTAATATCACATCAAAATACGTATCGGAAGTTCTTTGATTCTGCTGCTCAAATTACAAAGTAAGTCCATTGTGCTTATTAGTAACACCACATAAAGATCCCCCTTCAGTTATTCCCTTCTTACTCATAACTCCTGTGTCCCCTTAGTGACTGGGGTGGTGCTAGTATTGGCCTGTTTCCATTACTCTAATGAAATGCTGGAGGCTGGTCTTTATGTGGAAGAGGCTTATTAAGCTCATAGGTTTTGAGGCTCCAAGTCTGAGATTGGTAGCCCCACTGATTCAGCCTCTGGTGAGGGCCTTTCGCTGGGTCACATCATGGCAGATGACATCACTGATTGCACACAGAAGAGGGAGAAGTCACGTGGTGAGACAGATAGCCAGGGAGCAACTGAGATCCATGACACATCAGTTACTTCTGAGGGCAGCACTCCCAATAACCTACATGCCTCCCACTAGGCCCCACCTCTTAAAGGTCCCACCACCTTGACATCACTACACAGAGGCCCATGCCTCCAACACATGAACGCTTGGGAGATAAATCATATACAAATGATAGCAGTCATGTAATGTGCCCCATCAGAGCTGGTGAGTCTCCTGGCTTCACTGGGGTGGGTATCCTCAGAGATGCTCCCATTTCCCAGGATGTCTTTGCCCACTGAGCATGGCCATAAGTGAGGGTGGGGGTGGACTCTAGCCTGCTCGGTTCTTCTCTGGACATTTGGAACACAGTAGCAAAGAAGGTGAGTGGCTGTCAATAGAACCCTAAACTGTGAATTGACAGGAGCCCTGGCGTGGTTGTGCCCCAGCCCCTCACTGCATGAGGGGTGTGTGTCTGGAGCAGGTGAGTGGCGTGTCCCAAGTCTCCCACCACCTGTGCAGAACAGGGCTGGCGCCAGGACTCTGGCTGCCCCCTCAGCTCCCTTTTTTCATTAGAAAACTGCCAGGCTACCTCTTCTTACAGGACCATCCCGTGGCTGCTGATTTTGTTGAAAGCTATTACTGTCATTCTAAAAGGAACTGGCTCCGAGACCTGCTTGTTAGCGTCTCTTGTCATACCTGCAATTAGAAATTCCTTCTCCATCTCAGCATGAGGACGTTGAAGCTCATCGAGTTTCATATAAAGGAGGGCTTCCCCTTGGTCAAATGACGTGCACAGAAGCAAGGCGGATACTTGGCAGGGCAAGTCCAAGGGAGTGTGCCGGACCCTTCCTGGCTTGGAGCTCTTTGAGAGCCAAACTGGGCTTCAGTCCTCTTCTTGATCCCTCCACTTGACACCCTGCCCTGTGTATCACAGGTGCTTGATAAATGTCACATGAATTCCTGGTCAGCCATGTTGATGTTTCCTGTCAAATACAAGGTCGACAGGAGGAAGGCTTGCCAGTTCTCAAATCTGTCCTGGAAGGGCCGCCTGGGAAGAGAGTCCCATGTGCCATTCCCCAGGCCCACCCCACTTTGAAGAAGACTTTAACTTCCACTTATTATATCTAATGACTGGAAATGAGCCTTTTAAATATCTCTCTTTTCCCTGACCTTTCATGCTTCTGTTTGTATGTTGCAGGAGACATGGTTATTGCCAGAAGCATAGATAGCAGACAGTTTAAAGCCAGAAAACAGGCCATGGCTAAAATGTCACACTGTGGCTGTCTTGGAGGCACCGGCCCCAGGGTTGGCAGGCAGGCGCTCAGGTCTGGGGTCTCATCTCACTCTGGGCCATGCCCCCACATGTGCTCTTGGTTGTAGTATAAATCATTTATATGGGTAAAAAGTCCAAGATAAATGTGAAAAGAACAACTTCAGTTAGTTCTATGGTGTGAAAAAAATTTGGCTTAAATAGAAAATTAATCTGATGCAGCGAACATACAGCATTTAATAAATGAGCCCATTGGCTACCTGTAAGCAGAAAGCCATTAACCTGTTGGCTCTCCCTTTACTCTTTATTATAGCTGGCATTACAAAAGCTTAATCATTTCCAGCCATCATTAGAAACTAGAAATTATAACTCTAAAATATCACCTATTAAATTTTGAATATTCCCCAAGTTAGGTCTATTAATTATGATATTTTCCCTCATTACTCATTTTGGCATTTTGGTTATTATCTGCTTATAGCTTAAGCTTAATGGGCTTCGAGAGCAGTAGTGACCTCTACCTACAACAGGACTTCTTTACTACGAGATTAAGTACAACTTTAAAAAAACACTGCGGTGCACAGAAAAGCAGTCCTTACAGTAAATATTCCGGATGCCAGGATTTTGCTCAAAGTTTAATTCTTGCATTTTGATTCGTATTTGCCATTATGAACTAAAACAGACAACTTTTTTTGAATGAAACTAGTCTAAAGCATGAGAAACCGTGATGGCAGATAGTTGCCATTGTTAGTGACACAACTAACTTCTAAGCCAAGGAAGCCACGTAGGATGAAATGGCGATTTTAAAAAAGGAATCGATGCCCTGTGATGCTTTACCCCCCCGCTTTGCAGCCTGGGGTGTGTGTGCGTGCGTCTGTCTTCTGCCACAGCATCCACTGCTCTGCATCTTTAATTTAGGGATCTGCACACTTGACAATTTAACTCTTCGCTTCTGTCTTCTTTCCTGGGAGCACTTCTTTGGCATTCTGTGGTATTCTTTTTTTTTTTGGTGCTGGGGATTGAACTCAGGGGCACTCAACCACTGAGCTACATCCCCAGCCCTGTTTTGTGTTTTATGTAGAGACAGGGTCTCACTGAGTTGCTTAGCGCCTCGCCATTGCTGAGGCTGGCTTTGAACTCACGATCCTCCTGTCTCAGCCTCCCTCAGTGCTGGGATTGCAGGCGTGCGCCACGGTGCCCGGCGTGAGCGGCATTCACAGTCCTGGGTGCAGGGCATACTTGCCGCTCATGTCTACAACCCTGATGGCCAACCTCATGGTATGGTTGATTTTCATGCTTTCCTTTCAGTGCTCTGTTCCCCACCTGTGGGACTCATACCTGGATATAGTAAATTGGGCATTATCATGGGGACCAGCTCTGTCTGCAAGCACCTGTGCCTGCTGTGGTGCTGCTCACAAGGTATCTCTGAGGACAGAAGTGGCTTGGTTGGCCCAGCGGGCAGCCTGCACCCTCTGGTGAGCCCTGCTCTCATCAAGGTGAGGACTACATGCTGGCCTGGTTCTGCCTGCTGCTCCAGGTGACAGAGTGTGTCCCTCATTCTACAGCAGATTTGAAGTTACTTGATTGCTCTAAAAACACTAGTGGGGACACGGAAGCTCCTTTTGACTTATGTTCTCAAGACCAGGGACTGGTTTTTGGAGAACCTGACCCATTCTACACAGCAGCATCCCCCCTGGCTCTGGCAGCTGCTTTTTATAATGTCAATCACCTATTGGCTCACACAGTGTTTATTCAGCAGCCTCCCTGTGCCTGGCACTGGAGACCCTCAAGTACACAAAACAAAACAAAAAAAATCTGCTCTCTCTAGGTTTACATTCCAATGGAGGAAGATAGAGAATATCTTAGTTTTCTAAAAAAGCAATATGTTAGATGACAGATGTTTTAGAGAAAATAAACCAAAAGAGGAAGAGTCAACAATGACGGATTGGAGACTTCACTGTCACATAGGATGCTTGGGGACACTTTCGTCAGAAAGTGACATTGGAGCAAAGACTTGAAGGAGGCTCAGGGCCACTATAAGCAGTAAGGGCACTGCAAGCTGAGTAAGTGCAAAGGCCCTGAGGCAGGTGAGTGCTTGGGGGACTGGGAGGAACAGTGTGGGGGTTGGGGAGAGCAGAACTAGGGGATGAGGCTCAAGAGACTGGGGGTGGGCAGATCACATAGGGCCAGTAAGATTTTGTGAAAACTTTGACTTTTATTCTGGATAAAAGTTATTGCCAAGACTCGAGTGCAAAACACTGGATGGTAAATACCTGAGAGGTTGTAAGGATGAACTTAAGCAAGGCATATGAACTGTTCAAGGCACCTGTCTTCAGTGCTTGGCAGGTGGCGCTAGCTATTCTTAGTGCTGAACTAGGTTCTTAGACATGACTGCTCTGGGGACAGAACCTATGGCTCTGTTGTGCCTTTAACATTTAATCCCCAGGCCTGGCACAGTCACTGGCACACAGTGAGGCCTCAGTCATATTCGTTGAGCATTATCCTTGTCTGTCTTTATTCTAAAAAAGCATTTGATGTGATTTTAATTTACCAGCACTTAACCCCTCTTTATTTTTGTCTCCTGTATAAATATAACCCTTGCCTTCTCCATGGGAATTTTTTTGCATGATGATAATTTGATATCAAATACGGACTTCAGAGGACATGGCATCGTCCTGGCTGTGATGGGCCCTTCTCTCTCTCTGTCCTTCTATTTCTGAACTGGGACGCAGGCTCAGGGCTCTTGGGAGGACAAGGGAACGACCACACAGCAGCGTTCTTTGAGAACTATGTAGCCATGTGTCGGGGAGTGGGAGGGGGGGACGTGTTGGTTTATGCTGTGCCTGGCGCCTCTTGCCAGAAGCCCCATATTCTCCCAGGATGAGCCCTTGCCAGCAGCTAGATGTGATGACAGAAGAGGCCCCAGGGCCTCTCTGGCCACGAGCATGGTGCTCCTCACCCTGACAATACCATTTGCTAAGCTGTGCAGTAGAAGCCTGGGCTTCCAGAGTTAACTTTTGTGTGGATCCTTGCCATTTAAATGTTTATATGCATGTGTGAAGATCCTTATTTGTGTCTAGGTGGACCTTAGATATTTTTAAAGTTGATTTATGGAGCATAGCTTTATACCTCTTTGTTCTAGCTAATTAAATTCTTTCTTTTTTTTTTCAAACTTTTTAAATTTATTTTTTTAATGCATTTCAAGTCATAGTACATATATAGAGCTGAATTTTCCATCTCTGGTTGTAAACAAGATAGAGTCACACCATTCATGTCTCCATACATGTACCTAGGGTGGTGATGTCCATCTCATTCCACCATTTTTGCTACCCCCATTCCCCTTCCTCTCCCCCACCTCCCCCCATCCCATCCAAAGTTCCTCCATTTCTCCCATGCTCCCCACCCCCACCCTCCTTATGTATCAGCATCCACTAATCAGAGAACATTCGGCCTTTGGTTTTTTGGGATTGGCTTACTTCACTTAGCATGATGTTCTCCAACTCCATTCATTTACCTGAAAATGCCATAATTTTCTTCTCTTTTATTGCTGAGTAATATTCTATTGTGTATATATATCAGTTTCTTTATCCATTCATCTGTCAAAGGGCATCTAGGTTGGTTCCACAGTTTAGCTATTGTAAATTTAGCTGCTATAAACATTGAACTGGCTGTGTCACTATAGTATGCTGTTTCTAAGTCTTTTGGGTATAGATGGAAGAGTGGGATGGCTGGGTCAGATGGTGGTTCCAATCCAAGTTTTCTAAGGGATCTCTATACTGCTTTGCAATTAGTTGCACCAGTTTGCAGTCCCACCAACAATGTATGAGTGTGCCTTTTTCACCACATCCTTGCCAGCACTTAGGACGATGTTGGCCTTAGGTTTAGCATAAATTGCTTTAACAATGTTGAGGTATGTTCCTACTATCCCTAGTTTTTCTAGTGTTCTAAACATGAAAGGGTGCTGTATTTTATCAAACACTTTCTCTGTATCAATTGATAAAATCATGTGATTCTTATCTTTAAGTTTATCAATGTGATGGATTACATTTATTGATTTCCATATGTGGAACCAACCTTGCATCCCTGGAATGAACTCCACTTGATCATGGTGCACTATTTTTTAAATATGCTTTTCTATGTGATTTACCAAAATTTTATTGAGAATTTTTGCATCTATATTCATCAGGGATATTGGTCTGAAATTTTCCTTTTTTGATGTGTCTCTGTCTGGTTTTGGTATCACAGTGATACTAGCCTTGTAGAATGAGTTCAGAAGGGTTCCCTCCTTCTCTATTTCATGGAATAATTTGAGGAGTATTAGAGTTAGTTCTTTGTAGGTTTTGTAGAACTTGGCTGAGAATCCGTCTGGTCCGGGGCTTTTCTTGGTTGAAAGGCTCTTGATGGCATCTTCTATTTCCTTGCTTGTAATTGATCTGTTTAAGTCATGAATGTCCTCCTGGTTCAGTTTGGGTAGGTCATATGTCTATAGAAATTTGTTGGTGTCTTCAGGGTTTTCTATTTTACTGGAGTATAGATTTTCAAAATAGTTTCTAATTATCCTCTGTATTTCAGCACTCTGTCGTGACATTTCCTTTTTCATCACAAATTTTAGTAATTTGGGTTTTCTCTCTCCTTCTTTTCATTAGAGTGGCTAGGAGTTTGTCAATTTTATTTATTTTTTTCAAAGAACCAGCTTTTTGTTTTGTCAATTTTTTGAATTGTTTCCTTTGTTGCAATTTCATTGACTTATTCTAATTATTTCCTGTCTTCTACTTATTTTGGTGTTGATTTGTTCCTCTTTTTCTAGGGCTTTGAGAAGTAGTGTCAAGTCATTGATTTGTTGACTTTTTCTTCTTTGAATAAATGAACTTAATGCAATGAACTTTCCTCTTAGCAGTGCCTTCATAGTGTCCCAGAGATTCTGATATGTTGTATTGGGGTTCTCATTTACCTCTAAGAATTTTTTTTATCTTTTCTCTGATGTCTTTCTGTTACCCATGCATCATTCAATAGCATATTATTGAATCTCCAGGTGTTGTAGTAGCTTCTTTTAAAAAAACTGTCATTAATTTCTAATTTCATTCTATTATGGTCAGATAGAATGCATGGTAATATCTCTATTTTTCTTTTTTTTTGTATTTGCTAAGACTAGCTTTGTGGCATAGCATATGATCTATTTTGGAGAAGGATCCATGTGCTGCTGGAAAAAAGTGTGTTTGCTTGTTGAAGGATGGAATATTCTATATATGTCTGTTACATCTAGATTATTGAGTTTTGTAGATTCTTTGTTTAGTTTTTTGTTTGGAAGATCTATCCAGTGGTAAGAGAGGTGTGTTAAAGTCACCCAGTACTATTGTGTTGTGATCTATTTGATTCTTGAAGTTGAGAAGGGTTTGTTTGACATACATGGCTGCCCCACTGTTTGGGGCATAGATATTTAAGATTGTTATGTCTTGTTGATGTGTGATTCCCTTAAGCAATATGAAATGACCTTCTTTATCCCTTTTCATTAACTTTGGTTTGAAGTCCACTTTAGCTGATATAAACAGAAATATATACAGAAATTATGTGTTCAATTAGCATGTACTATATAAACAATAGGTTTGCACAAGGGTCTACAGTTTCTGCTGTTGGACTAGAGAGAAGTGGGGGTGGGGTGTAGGATGAGATGTTATAGAGGTAGGAAGTGAGGATATAGTTGTTAGATCCTAGAAAGCATGGAAACCCTGCTTATTTATGCAGTCCATGTGAGTGATACATTTTTTTCCACCCTTTCACCTTTAATCTGTGAGTGTCTCTTTCTGTGAGATGAGTCTTTTGGAGGCAGCATATTGTTTGGTCTTTTTTTAAAAATTCAATCTGCCAGTCTATGTCTTTTAATTGCTGAGTTTAGGCCATTGACATTCAGTGTTATTATTGAGACATGGTTTGTATTCCCAGATATTTTGGCTTATTTTTAGTTTTTAACTTGACTGGGTTTCTCCTTTGATTGGCTTTTCCTTTAGTGTAATTCCTCCCTTTGCAGGTTTTCATTGTTGTTTTTCATTTCTTCCTCATGGAATATTTTGCCAAGAATGTTCTGTACTGCAGGCTTTCTTGCTGTAAATTATTTTAATTTTTGTTTATCTTGGAAAGTTTTTATTTCATCATCAAATCTAAAACTTAATTTTGCTGGATATAAGATTCTTGGTTGGCATCCATTGTCTTTCAGAGCTTGGTATATGTCATTCCAAACTCTTCTAGCTTTAAGGGTCTGGGTTGAGAAATCTACAGAGATTCTTTTTTTTTTTTTTTTTTTTTTAAATATTTTTTTAGTTGTAAATGGACACAATGTCTTTATTTTATTGCTTTGTATGTGGTGCTGAGGATTGAACCCAGGGCCTCACACATGCGAGGCAAGCGCTCTACCGCTGAGCTACAATCCCAGCCCGAAATCTGCAGAGATTCTAATTGGTTTTCCCCTATATGTAATCTGATTCCTTTCTCTTGTGGCTTTTAAGATTCTCTCCTTATTCTGAATACTAGGCATTTTCATTATGATGTGCCTTGGTGTAGATCTGTTGTGATTTTGTACATTTGGTGTCTTGTAAGCCTCTTGTATTTTATTATCCAATTCATTCTTCATGTTTGGAAAATTTTCTGATATTATTTCATTGAATCAATGGTTCATTCCTTTGGTTTGAAATTCAATGCCTTCCTCTATCCCAATAATTCTTAAATTTGGTCTTTTTATGTTATCCCATAATTCTTGGATGTTCTATTCATGGTTTCTTACCATCTTCACTGTGTGGTCAACTATATTTTCAAGATTAAATATTTTGTATTCATTGTCTGAGGTTCTGTCTTCCAAGTGATCTAATCTGTTGGTGATGCTTTCTATTGAGTTTTTAATTTGGTTTATTGTTTCTTTCACTTTGAGAATTTCTGTTTGGTCCTTTTTCAGAATCTGTATCTCCTTATTGAAGTGATCTTTTGCTTCCTATATTTGCCTATGTAGCTCTTTATCAAAATGAGCTCTTGCTGACTGGTCTTACTCTCTTATATCATTCTTTAAGTCACAGAACATTTTAATTATGTACATCCTGAACTCCTTCTCTGATATTTCTTCTGCTGTGCTGACTATGAATTCTAATAATGTAGTATCTTGGTTTTTTTGAGGCACTTTCTTCCCTTGTTTTTTCATGTTTGTGTGTCTTTCCTTCTAGCACTGTAGATCCAAGGCATTACAGTTTTTATCCTATAAGCTTATAGATTCCCTAATGGGTTCCAACACCTCTCCTTTAAGGGGGAGACCAATATTGACAGATCTCAATACAAACAATATATAGTTTCAAACCAAGTAGCTCCTAATAGCTCCTAAATACATTTATGGCTTAGTCAGAATATACAGAAATTATGTGTTCAATTAGCATCTACTATATAAATAATAGGCTTGCACAAGGGTCTACAGTTTCTGCTGTTGGGCTAGAGAGAACTGGGGGTGGGGTGTAGGATGAGATGTTACAGAGGTAGGAAGTGAGGATATAGTTATTAGATCCTAGAAAGCATGAAAGAGGAATCCAAAAGAAGTTGGCTATTAGTAGAAAATAGAGAAAGAGATTTGGGGAAGACCAGTAAGGAGGAGGAAAATAGAGTACAACTAATGAGACATAAATATTAAGAAAAATAAAACATGTAAATGTGGAAGTTATGAGACTATATAACACAACTGTAGTATACTAATCAGCTATCCTGGTCCATAGTAGCCTAATGCATAAAAAAAAACTTGGTTTCACAAATGTTGGAGATGTGAGGGTGGGAAAGGAGTGAGAGAAAGAAAAGAAGTAAAGTAAAGGAAGAAAAGAAAGAAAAGGAAGAAAAAGGAATAGAAGGGAAAAAAAAATAAAAAGTCTCAATGTAAATAAACAGGATTGCTTCCCTTCTCCTCCAGTAGGTGGAGCTGTCTGATGCTTACTGGTATCTGCCCGCTCAGGTCAAAGATGGTGAAGCCAGAGTCTCACAAAGAAGCTATCTGCTTCAGAGATAGGGTGCAGGGCCGGGCAGGGTGGTGGTGTTGGGTGATGTGTTTGGAGATGCAAATCTGTTGTGTGCTGTGCAGAAGTAAAAGTTTGTCTCCAGATCCTGTCCCGTGTCCCCAGGTGCAGGGAAACAGGGAGGTTCTGCCCTGGTAGATGGAGATCCACACAAGAGCAGCAGCCAGGGGTCCTGTGCAAGAGCTGGGGGCCCATGTGGGTGGGCAACCTGAGGTCCTGTGGGGTGTGTGGGCACTGGAGCCAGGGATCCTGTGCGGGAGTGAGTTTTGCATGGGCGATGGGTCAGAGTCCTGTGCCGGAGTTTGGGGCTGGGGTCCTGTGCAAATGCTGGGCCTGGCGACCAAGGGAGTTCCTGGTGGAGGCAGCTGTCGGGTGTCCTCTAAAAACTCGCTGAGAAACAGTGTTTCCACTACTTTAAACCCCGGTCTTGGAGTGACTAGGAATGCTGTGTCCGTCTAGGCCACCATCTTGGAACTGATCCCTAATTAAATTCTTTCTCCTTCCTGTCAAATCATTCTTGAGGTGACACCATTCCACCAGGCCTTCCTAAAAATAAATCAGCAGCAAATTAATGTCGTGACCAAATGAGTGATTCACATCCTCCCCAGCACACATTGCATCCCAAATATCAATCCATCAATCTGTGTTTCTCTCATTCAACATTTTATTTTAAAGTTCTACCATGTAGTCTGTGTCCCTTGGCATGCTGAGGATAGAAGAGTAAATGGTACAGGTAAGTCCCTGCATTCATGGAGCTCACATTTTTGTGGGATGGAAAAAAGGGACTATTTTAGATTGTGTAGTAAAGAAAGTTTTCTTTGAGGTGGTAACACTTGGGTAGAGAACTAAATGAAATGACGCAGTGAGCCAGGCCAAGTCTGGGAGAAAATCATCCCAGTCAGAGGCCATTGCAATGGCCCTGGGGTGGGAATGAGCTTGGCACAGTCCAGGGGCAGAAAGTGAGAGGAGAGAGTGTAGGGGAGGAGAAAGGTCCCTGGAGGAGACCTCAGAAGGTAGGAAGGGGCCTGAGCAGCAAGCGCTTTGTCTTCCTTGAAAAGAGGGTTTTACTTTACTTTGATTTGATAGATTATAAATATTTTAAATTATTGATGGTTTAAGTATTCTCTTCAGGGACCATCCCAGCCCTGTGATGGAATTACCAAGTGATGGCATAGAATTAACGTGGCATTTTTGGAGCTTCATTTGATTCAATCCCAAATCCCTTGCTGTTCGTTAAAGCGTTGGTTGGAAATTGTTAGACGAGGATAGTTAGCAGAAGGAGTAGCCATTTCACCAGGTAGAATTCTATCCACGTCTGTTTATGTGTGTGAACTCATTCCAGCAAGAGAATTAAGGGCCCCATTTCTCTGTCCTCTATTCTGTACTGAATTTTTTTTTTTTCAATCAGCTCTGAAAAGCCCAGGGAATAGCAGCCCAAGATCTCATTTTCTTTTATTGCAGAGACAAATCGTAACTGAATAGCACTGAAGGCAGACCTGGATCCTTGCGTGGCCTCCAGAGCAGCAGTGGATCCTCCCCCATTGTTTCTAGAGTCCCCCAGTACCAACAAGTGGCCCCTAAGAAGTCAGCAGCAAGGGACTCAGAGATAAACTCTTTCATCAGAACGCAAGCACAGTGTGAAGACATAGAAGCGAGTTTTTATCTTCCATTATCTAGTGAGGGTCACATATCTCTGTAATCACCCTCCAAAATAATGAGGTAAAAATTCATTAAATTCTACTTAAGCACTGTCCACTTCCAGCTTCAATTGTCGTGTAGACTGTTTCAGAAACTTTAATTCAATAGCATCGCTTTAAAAAGAGTTGCCAAGCAGGTAGGAAATTGGGAGACACAGGTAAGCCCATTCTGCAGGGCAGATAAATTGGTCCATCATTGCTCATGAGGAAACCTTGCACAGGTCCAGGATATGAAAAAGGAGATTCCAATTTAGATTCCTGAAAGCATTTGTCACGACAGACTGCTGCTACAAATGTCAAAATTGTGTTTGTTTGTTTTTTTTCCTAATAAGCCTTGATTTTAACTATTTTTGTTTTAGGAAATTCTTCCAAATAGCGAGTTCCTGACATCAGCATTAGTTAGGGTTTGGGGGTTCAGGCAGGCTGTTCTCCACTGTGGTTTCACAGGCCGGGAGCCTGTTCTCTGCAGCAAGGTCAATGTTAGGATGACCTTGGGAAGAAACATAATTAAGAACATGGGAACAGCGTTTCGACGACACAGTGACTCTCAGACCGTGAGCTCCTTTACCCAGCGATTGTGCCGCTTTTCTTACGAGGGAGTAATTGACCCACTTACGGTCTCGTTTCAGCTCGTGGCAGATCCTTGCGCCAGCAGCCCTTGTCACCATGGCAACTGCAGCAGCAGCAGCAATAGCAACGGCTACCTCTGCATTTGCGAGGAGGGCTATGAAGGTCCCATCTGTGAACAGGCACTTCCCAGTCTTCCAGCCTCTGGCTGGACAGAGTCCGTGGTGCCCAGACAGCTTCAGCCTGTCCCTGCCACCCAGGAGCCTGACGCACTCCTGCCACGCTCTCAGGCTACAGTGACATTGCCCACCTGGCAGCCAAAAACAGGGCAGAAAGTTGTAGAAATGAAGTGGGATCAAGTGGAGGTGAGAACATTGTATGGTGTATATTTTCACATAAGAAAACAGAAATGTTAAGATAACTCTAGTGGTTCTTATATGAGCAATAAAGATGGAAGACCTATAGAGTTATTTATTGAGCCAAAACGTGGGTAACCTTACTTTGTACTTGTGTGTATCATGGCTTTGTGAGCATAACAAGAGTTAATGAAAACCAAAATAAATGAGATTATTTTCTGGAGTGATATCCGCCTACATTTCTGTGAGATAATCTTGGATTTGGGGGCAGACACCTCAATGTAGAGTCAAATAATAATCAAATGCATTATAGGATACCACATTGTTGAGCTAATTTTTCTTCTAGGGTATGTCTTAGTCTGTTTGGTCTGCTGTAACAAAAACACATAAACTAGGTGGCTTATAAACAACAGATGTTTATTCCTGACAGTTCTGGAGACCAGGAAGTCCAAGATCAGGGCAGATTTGGAGCCTGAGGAGGGCCCACTTATTCACAGAAGTGCCTTCTGACTGTAACCTTACATTGTCCAAGGGTGACCAGGATCCCTCAGGCCTCATTTATAAGGGAGTTAGTCCCATGCATAGGGCTTTTCCCTCATGAGCTAATGACCTGCTCAAGGCCTTGCCTCCTAATTCCATCAATCTGGGGGTTAGGGTTTTAATATGTGGATTTGGGATGACACAAACCTTTAAAGATCATAGCAGTGTTAGGACTATTTGTTATCATATTACTGTTTAGGGTCTATTTTTGATACTTTGCATTATTTCCATGGGATTTGTTCTATCAGGTTTTGGCTGTTATATCTTCAGTCTCTTTGAAAGTCTCATCCTGCTGGGGGTTGGGGGTGGCACATGCCTGTAGTCCCAGTGACTCCTGAGGCTGAGACAGGAGAATTGTGAATTCAAAGCCAGCCTCAGCAACTTAGCGAAGCCATAAGCAAAGGTGTCAGATCCTGTCTCTAAATAAAAAATGAAAAAGGGCTGGGTATGTGACTCAGTAGTTAACCACTCCTGGGTTCAATCTCAGATACCAATGTAAGTCTCCTCCTGAGGATTTTTGACAGGCCTCTGAAAGTTGACACAAAGTATAATTTTGCTGGCTAGAAGAGTTGGAAAGTGAATCTACATCATGAATCGGAGGCAACATTGGTAGAGTGTAATTCCACCTCACATCTTATACTTCATGCGTCTAACATCTATATAAACCCAGTGGCCTATTATTAGCAGTTTTATAGCTTTAAAGACTATGAGTCTTTGTGAAGTATGTATTAGAGTCAAGGAATGAGTCCAGAAATTTCCCTGACATTGCAAGGGAAGCAGCGAGGTTTCTTCTCCTATTTTCTTGCACGCTAACCAGTTGACCCACTTCTTTTCAGGGCCACTCAGTTTACAAAGGCCTCTTTCCAACTGCAGGGCAGTGGTTCCATCCACCTAAAAAGCTGTGAAACTGGTTCTGATTTCAGACTTTTAATAAGTGCTTTGAAGTTAGGATTTTAATACCTCCTTGCGGGATGACGCATGTATTGAATGTGAACTAGATTTGATTCCAAGTTTATCAAGGAAGCATCCTTTAAAGAAAATCTCTCCCCAACCAGCCATTTCAATCTCTTTATTTAAAGTCATGCTTTCCTCAGATGGAAAGTGTAAAAAAGAAATGCCCCATCATGTAGTCACCCTCTATGTCCTGGGCTGTTTGGCTGTTGAAGCTGGCTAGAAGCGTCGGCAGGAAACATGGGGATATACTGGGCTTTCCCTTTTCATGAAGTAATGCTTCTTTGATAACATGAAGCTATTTGGAGCTTAGGGGACTAAAACTCAACTACCAGTTGTCTGTCACACAAATTTAATGAGTTGGACGTCTTTGAGTATCAAAGGTGGGTTTTAGCCACAGTATTTAACTCTAGGGTGTTCTGGCAAAGAAGTTCTAAGTGTTGGGCCCAGGGTGAAATAGCTGATCGATTTTCTATTGTTTTCAGTTGATTCTGTGATGGGGAGTCATTTTAATACTCCTCTGTTTCCACTGCTCTGGATGAGGACAATCAGTTGATAAATTAAATTTTAAAATGTAGGTGCGGCCCTTGGAGAAAAAGAAGGGCAGCTTCCCTGCATGGGCTGCTGATGCCCGTTGGCAAAGGGAAGTGTCATTTGGACCAGGTGTTCCTTGCAGGTGCAAAGGTGTGCTCTCTTGGGCACTAAGGCTCACACCCACAGCCCCTCCTGTTCTTTAGCATTCAGTCCCTTGGCAGAACCAGGATGTGCACAGAACAGAGAAGGAAAAAGAACAGGGAGTGGGATCCTGCCTCTTTTCCTAAAATAGCGTATTTATCCATTTTTAAAGTCCTGGAAACCTGCAGATGGCTCTTGTAGAAGCTGCAGTTCATAAAGTCAAGTGGAGAAGTTTCCTCTTCTCCCAAGGCCCTATGGCTGTACATGTCCCCTTCCAGCTGGACAGCAGCCTCATCACGGAGAGGCATAGGGGTACAGCTTATGGAATTGTGTTTTGTGACATCATCTTGTACTCTGATCAAAATGTGTCCTCCTCTTTTCCAGGTGATCCCAGATATTGCCTGTGGGAATGCCAGCTCTAACAGCTCTGCAGGGGGCCGCTTGGTGTCCTTCGAAGTGCCACAGAACACTTCAGTAAAGTAAGAAGATTCTCCGTCGAAATCTGTTAAGATCTTGGGGAACGGTGGTGCACACCTGTAATCCCAGCGACTCGGGAGACTGAGGCAGGAGGATTGCTAGTTCTTGGCCAGCCTGGGAGACTTAGCAAGACCCTGTCTCTGTATAAAATAAAAAGGGCTGGGGATGTGGCTGAGTGGTAGAGCACCCCTCGATTTGATTCCCAGTACTACAGAATAAAACAATCACCAAAACCTGGAAAAACACAATAGCCCTCCAGATCACCCCACTCCCACAGAACAAACAGAAACGGCTACTCAGATTGGTACTAGCACTGTGTCCTGGCTGGTGCTCATGCACATACTTGGTCTGCAGAATCATGAACAGAATCTATATGTAGACGTGGCAGTATTCTACTTGAAACTGGAGGAAGCTATCTCAGAGGAGGACTTCAGAGTTGGGATCCAGGGGGCTGGCGATGTGCAGTGGGGAGATTGGCTTGGCTGAGGCTAATGTGAGGGAAGCAGCCCTGAGGCCTCAGATGAGACCTGGAGCCAGGCACTTCATCTCCCGCAGGAGGGTGGCTTCCCAAATTATTGGCCTCTTAAGATATTAATAGACCATTTGGTTATATTCATTTGCATAATTTACCCCCAATTTAAAATTCACACATTCCAATCTTCTCATTAAAAGCAAGCAATTGAGTGTTTTGTTGTAAATGTAGTTCTTTCAAATCACAGACGCCCATGGTCCCCAGGGGAGATGGAGAAGAGGTGGCAGGGAGTCAGCACTTTCCCTGGGGACTCATGGGGGTGGCAATGGGGGGGTGAGTATGGGTGGAGCCCGCCCCATAGCATCCAGCCTGGCTGACACCCCCTCTGCCTGTCCTCCTCTGTACCACCCTCCCCACACCACCCATGCCCATGCAATCTCAGGGACATTTGCTGTCCAGTTTTGGGGGATTTTAGAAGGTTGGGGACATGAGGTCCTGATCATCCATTTTAATGCACTGCCTTCCTTTTAAGGGACAGTGGGCGCGATAGTCCTCTTTCACGAACACTGGTCCTTTTTGTCCGTCTTGCTTTCCAAACAGTGCACCTGGAAGAGGGGCTCGGTTACCTTGCCCCTGCACCCTCCTCCCCAGGTCTGGAAGAGCCAGAAAGGGCACTGGACATGGACACAGGACCAATGTCCTTGCAAAGTGGGGCCTGAGGCCACTCCCAGCTCCACCAGCAGGGGGACCCCGATCCTTAGGGTTTTGGTGCTGGTAACAGTGCAAAGCCCTGAGGCCCAGAGTGGCGTTAGGGAATGCAGAGTAGCACTAGTTTCCTTTTAAGAAACCATCTCCTAGGCCTTTTGTGCCCAGATGATTCTACTGGGCTTTTGTAAGCCTGTGTGAATCGTTCTGGTTTTCTATCCCTTTAAATGCTTTTTTTTTTGTTCTCTCTCAACAAACCTGACCTTTTCTGAGACCCACTTAGGCTGTAGAACTGGACAGAAATGACTCAGGCTGAGCAAGATGCCAAGTGATTTGCGGGCACCCCAAACCCATGTGTGGGGTTTCCTTGTCCCTTACAATTTTATTTACTCATGCATTCAGTTGTTTATCAAACTTTTTTGAGCCCCTTGTTGCCAGCTGGAGCTCTGTGCTGGGGGACAGTTCTGCAGAGAGCACACTGAGACCTTCAGACGGAGGTGGAGCCCAGTCCTCCTGGGATGCAGGGAGAATGGGCAGCTGCCAGCGTGGTGGGATGAAGAAATGTGTGGGCTGAGGATGTGTGTTTCCCGGTGGAGACGGAGGTGAAAGCTTGGGAGCTGAGAAAACTGGGCTGGGAGGAGACAGGGTAGCTCCTCCCTGCTGGAGCCCTGGGATAAGTGCAGAAGTAGCAGCTGGGAGGGTTGAGGGCCTTTGATGGCAGCTCATTCTCTGGATTGTATCCTGAAAACCACAAGATGCCAGGGGAGGCCTGAAGCAGGGGGTAGTGACACCGTTTGATCATTTGGGCAGTTAATTATAACTCCGGGGGGTCTTGTTGGGTTGCAGTACACATTTGTGACATATTTAAGCAAGACTCTTTGTTATGTGGATATCAAAGGATTTGTCTGTAAAAGAACCCAGGTTACTCTTTTATCATATTTTAAAATTGTTATCAAGGTGAGGCACCTCTTAGTTATTCTGTGGTGGATTTTAAACAGGTAGGGGGTAGGCATTTCTAGGTAATGTGGGGAAACTTGGGGGTACACAAAGTGGACATGCGTCCACACAATTCTTCTCTCAGCTTCCCGGCACCTCTGTGCATGTACGTGTTGCCTTTAGTTTAACTTGATGAATTGGTTCTGGGATTATTTTTTTCTGAAAGAGATTTTCAATGACATCATTCCTGTTCTCAGAATTCGGCAAGACCCCACCGCTTCGCTGATTTTGCTGTGGAAAGTCACTGCCACGGGGTTTCAACAGTGCTCCCTCATAGATGGGCGAAGTGTGACCCCCCTCCAGGCTCCTGGAGGCCTTGTCCTGTTGGAGGAGATGCTGACTTTGGGGCACAATCACTTCATTGGTGAGTCACAGTGGCCTTTCCGCCATACCATGTCTGATTCAGCTCAACCTGGGTTGGTGTTTGGACATAGACAGGAAATTTTTGCCCAGATAATATGAATTCTAGATATCAATATGGTTTCCTCCATTTTAGATCTGGTTCTAACTTAGAATAGAAATTGGTTTCTAACGTAATATTTCCAATGTGGTTCAAAGTGGAGGAAGCGAAGCAGGGGCTCTGGGTTCCAGAGACTGTATCCTGAGCCACTTGCTCAGATGTCACAGGAGGGATTACAATTCCCTCTGGGCCCCGAGGCCTCACATCCACTGCTCTCGAATGGGCCACTTACAACTTTTCACTCTTTCTTGCCTCTGTAATTTAACCTCCTTGAACTTGTCACATATCCAGATAGATAGATAATTGTTTTTAAATTCCTCTGTGGAGTAGAAATGGCTTTCAGAAAGCAAAGTCCCCAGGTTCCCTTCCCCAGTCCCACCCTTGCCCCTCCCAAGGGCTGAACTTGGATAGTTTCCTAAGGGCGACCTTTCCCCTGGCTTAGCATTCTGACCATATTCTGCCACTTGTCCTCACCCCTCACCTGGCATAGGGCATTACTTGAGCTGGAACTAGTAAATCTAGCCCCTTAACTTTGCTGATATTAGGAACTTCATTAGAGCTTGTTCCATCTCGTAGTATCCATGCAAAGACACAAGTTGAAGTGTAGAATCTGCCCATCCCAGTCTAAGGCCCCCAACCAGTTTCTGCAGTTCATACCTCTGTCCAACCAGGTATTCCAGCTGTCCTCCTTTGGAGGATGGGGTGAGGGTGCACACCTGTCTCAGGAGGTGATGGAAGGGTTAAACGAGATAATGGTTGTAAAAGTATAAGTTACAGATGTTAGGGACTATTCCAGGGTGCTTTCTCTATTTTTCTGATCTACCTTAACTATTTTGCTAAATAAATGAAAAATATACATCCAGACTGACCTCCAAGATTGGTGTTTGTTGTAGCTATAGTAATGATGATAAAGGGAGAAAAGAAATACTCAGCTGTACATAATTTCTGTTGCATTTTACATGTGACTGACTGACCTCTGATGAGATGGTCCTTTTTCCATCTCTGGAAATGGAGCTGGGGAAGAGTGGGGATTTTATGGAGTGGTGAGTATGTGAAGAGGAATCAGTTTGGGGGCTGGAAAAGAGGGGAAGGTAACTTTAGACAGGGGCTCGGCTATCAGATGGGTCAGAGATCCTGTGAAATGTGGTCCCGACTCAGCTTCTCATTCAGTTCCCCAGTACATGCAGAGAACTGTGGTTTCTTCTGCATCTCTTATAAACAATTCAGCAGAAAAAACTAGTTTGTGTTTTTTGATAACTTTCATTTTATACTGATTTTTAAAGCCTTTCTCTTTAGTGAATGAGCTGATCTTCTATGGTAAGGAGCTAAAATTTCAAGAAAATGATTGAAGTATCACTACCCTTTGAAGTGCCATATAACCAGAAGATACCCATTTGAAATATTAGTTGGCATTTATGCTCCTTTTGGTTGTAACATAGGCATAGGTTTGGCCTGATACAGATGCAGGTTGGGATTAATAGGGATTTACCAGCATTAATATAAATTTATCTTTTGAGATAGGAGAAATTCTGTGAATTCCTACACAGTTTGAACTCATTTTGCTAATGTAATTTTAAGGAAAAAATGATCCCTGTGGTTGAAATTTATTATTCATTGGAGGTTGTTTTTCCCCCCAATGCAGGGGTTTGAACCAGGGTCCCCTCATGCACTCTAAGCAAGTGCTCTACCACTGAGCCATATCTCCAGCCCAAAATATATAATTCCTTAGAGGAATAATTTTAAAACATTAATTTCACATATTAATAATTGAAGAACTCTTTCTCCCCAAATTAGACTCTAGGTTATCACGAGGAGGCAATGATTGTGTGTAATGTCCTTTCTTTCTATATGCCATTTCATTCACTTAGAAATGTTGTGATCTGATATCTTTTAGATTTCCTAGCCAGAGCTGTGTAAGCCTGGCTCCACAGCAGAGATCCCTGTCTTCCTGCTCCTCTCCTGGGGAGCAATGGCTAGCTTCCCTGACAGTGATAAATTAGCTACACCTCCACACTGCCAGCCTCCTCTTTTACAAGATCTCATTGTCTTAAAGAAACAAGATGTATCTTTTGTAATCAGGGAAGAAACCTTATGCTTACTACATTGATATGTGTTTGATGCTGTTTTTATTCGGTTAACAAAAGGAGCTTAAAAATAAAAAAAAAAAGGAGCTTAGTAAAATAATTTGCTTTCATGATCTGGGCTCTCCAGGCATGAATAAGTTTTAGCAAAGAACCACCTGGTGCTGGTGCAGGTGGAAGAAAACATCCATGCCAAGGGGAGGGCGGAGTTCCAGAATTTACAGGGGTGGACAGTCTCCTATCTCCCCACTCCCTCTACAGATACCTTGTACTTTACCTCTTTTAGTATTTCATGCAGTATGGCAGAGGTACCCCTTCTGTGTCTTGGGCAGACCAAGTTGGTTGCTCTCAGTGGATTTAAGTACTTTTTAAAAATTAATTAGTTTATTTTACAGGTTATAATGATATATTATGAATGAAGCAGTATAATATATTTATTTTTTAAATTGATACATAAAAAAAATTTCAGGAGTCTGGGTCCATGATACTTCAATACACATGTACCTCCTGTAACATCTAAATCGGACTGCCCAGCACTTGGGAGGCTGAGACTAGAGAATTGCGAGTTCAAAGCCAGCCTCAGCAAGATTGAGGTGCTAAGCAACTCAGTGAGACCCTGTCTCTAAATAAAACACAAAATAGGGCTGGGGATGTGGCTCAGTGGTTGAGTGCCCCTGAGTTCAATCCCCGGTGCCCCAAAATTTAAAAATTAATCAATCAATCAGACTGAACATCTGTAGCTTCTCAAACACTTATCATACCTTCATGGTGAGACATTCACAATCTTTTCTTCTACTCCTGTGAAGTTGTTTACTGAGAGCATCATGTCCTGCACAGGCCAGATGACCCCGATGTGCTTAATGCAGCCTATTTCAGTGTGCCCATGGTTAACTTCCTTAGTTTTCCTTTGTTACCATTGACTTATTAACATTTATCCTGTTTCAGGGAAAAAAGCAGAGAAGTTTCTATGAAGTGCGTGACTCTCATCACTGGGTTTTCTCTATCAACCTGCTCCCTCCCGAGTTACCACCAGATTTCACTCTTCTGCCTTCTCCTTAATTACCCCTCTGGTTTTCCTCAATGCATCTCTTCCACATATATTATTTGCTTTATGCAGTGTTTGGGGGTAAATAATGAAATAACCTCTGTTTACATTGTCCGCCCCGTGGGGAGCATCAGAGGTGCTCATTAGCTCCCAAGTGACTCATTCGACCCACAGTTTGTGTTGCCAAAGAGTCAAGTTCATCGGGTTTCCCTGTTGTGGCTCTCCTGTCTTTAGGAAGTAGGGATACATTTTTATTTGCAGTGGCTGGAGCACATTAATGTAAGGGGTGATCTCAGGGGTGAGGCCCAGTGCGGCCCTCTGGGGTGTGGCCTCTGCAGAAGCCCCTCTGGACCCCTCTCCAGGCGTTCCCTCCTCCTGCCCGAGGCTCAATTCTTTTCACTTCTGCTTGGTGGACCTTGCTCATTCGGACCCATGCCCAGCTGTAGTGCACCCCACACTCTCTGTACCCACACCCCCAAATCTGTTCTTCTTCAAGTCCTCATTGAAACTCTCCTCTTTTGAGTCTTTTATAAGGAAAATGGCTAGTCAAAGATTCTGCACCCTGTGGATCCTCCAATCTCCTTGAACTCTTGTAAATTCTGTCAAACACACAGAGGAGACTGGGGTGCTCTGCTTAGTTCTCCTTTGCCTGGGGAGCCCCGCAGGCCGTGTCTGCCTCACCCACACTTCTGCCTCCCTGCTTGCTCAGAGGAACACCCATTTTCCTTTCCACACCCTCCTCTCTCACAGTCTATATTTGTTATTGCCTTGATCAGGTAGTTTATCCCTTTGTTCTTTGAAATTATTCTCATTTTGATCCAGACCATTTATCTTCTGATTCTTGGCAGTGGACTAGTTTCCTATAGTTGCCTCTTTCTCTTGCTTCATTCTGTCCTCCTGCTCCTTAACCCCTGTTTTCTCTGTGGCTTTTTATCAGGTACACACTTGTGCTGTTCTTTCTTATGGTTTCAGTACATTTTTGTCTCTGTCATAGCAGTAAGTGCACTGGGATATTTCATCTAGACCAATGGCACTTCATTTATGCTTCCTTGAGATTCTCCTCTTACAACTTTAGATTCTCTTTAATTCACGAAGAAGTAAACAGTGTGGCATGTGGCCCATAGGAATGTCCTGGTATCATTTTTGCAGAATTTTAGCCACTAAATTAGCCACAGAGCCCTGGAAATCAATAATTTCCAGGCTTTTGCAACTGATTTTTCAGTTGGGTTAGATGATTTCCAAGTCTGCCCATCACCCCATAACCTCTCTGTGCATCCTGGGGGCTGTGGAGTCCTCTTTGACCTTACTGTGTAGTTTAAGATTCTTCTTTT